>VWZT01013659.1:328586-348702 GCA_013397055.1 Pachycephala philippinensis | reverse complement strand
GACTCCGGCGGGCGGCGAGCCGGGCTGCCGAACGGGGCTGCCGACGGTCGGGCAGCAATGGCGCCGGGCTGCGGAGCGCTGCCCGCGCCGCTCCCTCGCCGGGCGGGCGCGGGGCCGCCTTTGACCGCGGGCAGGGAGAGCCGGGAGCAGCGCCCCGTCCTCGGGGCCCCGGGTGCCTGCCAGTGGGCTGCTCTTCGCCGGGTAAGTGCTGGAGTCTCTGGGCTCCTCATTGTCCTTTGTCCTTGGGAGGAAAAACAAAATGTCCTTGGAGCCGGGAGGGGGAGGGGGCGCTGCCTCTCCCTGCCCCCCCCTTTCCCCCCGCCGCTCGCTGAGGGGACCTGTGGGTACCCTCGGGGACGCCCGCCCGTGCCCGGGGCCGGGCTGGGCTGAGGGGCAGCGGCGGGACAAGGGGAGCCCCGGTGACCCTCGGCGGCTGCGGGCGCTCCCCTCCTTCTCCTGCTGCACCCGGGGGGCTCCGCACGCCCCGTCCTCGATGCAGCCCCGGGGGAAGAAGCGGCGGGTTTTGGCTCCTCTGTGCAGCACCGAGCACAGGGGGGGCTGCAGACCGGTTCCCCCCAGCGCGGCGTGCAAGGGGGGCATCTGCAAACCAGCTTGGAACTCCAATGCAGCAGTGGAGGGAGGGGGGAGAGGTGAAGGCTGTACGACATCATCACTGAAATGTTTAGCCCCGTATCTGTGTAAAGAGCGTTTCTTGCCCGTCGCTGCTCGGATGGGGATATGTTTTCGTAGTTTCTAAGAACAAAGACGCCATGTCCTTTTCTCTTAAAAATAAAACTTGGAGTGGTTTTTTTGTGGGGTGTTGGCTTTTAACTCTTTGTAAACCGGTAAGAGAGATACAGGCTGCGGATAAGATAGATTGGTACTTTATGAAACAATAGGGAGAAACTGACTTCACTGGAGAAACAGCAATTCAGGTGCAGAACTTTAAAAGAAAACTCTTAGGAATTACGTGCAAATTTGATTTTGCAATTAGAACTGCAGTGTAGAAACTTAAAAGCTGGAGAAAAACAAAGCTCGGTCATGCCAAGTCTGCAGTTTAAAGTTGGCAAAATACTACAGTTGTGATTTAGACGACACTACAAAAAGAAAAGAGAGTTACTTAAATTCGAATTACACGATAAGGAAACGGATGACTTTGTGTCTGACATGGAAAGCTTTTAAAAAACATTTACTGAATGTCAGGTTTGTTTTTAGTATTCAGTTTGTAGGTTTTCCAGAGACCTCGCAGTTACTTCTCTTTATGAAACATTTTAATCGTTGTTTGGGTGTTCTGATAATTTAGAAGTTGTACAACACCTATTGCAAGACTTTCTAAAAATGCAAGTTTAAATGTAGTGTCTGACGTTTGTCTTGGGTTGGTTCGCATTCAGCAATTACCAATTTAAGGGTAAAATTATAATTCTAACAGTATAAAAAGTCTGTGTAGCAGAGCAAGAGGTAAATACTAAGAACTTTAGTTTTAATGGGAGGTTGTGTATAGCCATATTTGTTGGATTTTAATGGTGTACGCTTGTGCAAGGTTATAAAACCCTGTGCAGGTTTTAAATAGTGCAGTTGGAGGTAAATTTACATTTTTTCGGTACTTCCTCTGAAAATTGGAATCTGTCACTGCAACAATTGAAGTTAGCCCTTTTTTTGGAAATAGAAATACAAGTTTCAGCAAGCATTGGACTTCCTGTCACCTTTATGCAAAGTGTTCGGTGTCTTTATTTTAGATTTGGATTATGGTGGTTTTATAACCCCAGCAACAGTTCTGCAGTGTAGAACAGGTTCTGGCATACACACTTTGCCCTAAAGAAAGTTCTAGCTTTAGGTGGGTGTCTGCTGGATTTCTCTTCTTTTAAGTATATTAGAGGATAATTTTTTTAATACTTTTAACTAGTTTCTTTCGACAGCTGAAAATAAAATAGCAGGTAATTGTCCAGATAATAAATTGCTTGTAATTCGTAATGTGTTTTATTTAATAGTTCTGCGGTGGTTTTCTGTATTTAAGGTGTAGGGGTTTGAATTTATGTATCTTTTAATCCATCATTAAAGTGTTTTTAAAAATGGTGTATTTACAGAATGATTCCACACTTCTAGAGTATGAAGTAGTGGTGGTGATACTTATAACTGCTGTAAAATAAAATGTTACGGCTTTTCACAAAAGGCAAGAAAAGTTGGCTAGAGATAGTGCAAATACGGTGTTCCGTGTGTTAAAAGAGCGTAGTTTGAGATCTGATTAAAGGTTAAAGAAGCTGAAGGCTTTAAAACTGTATTCTGAAGGGCAAAAACCATGTTTTTTTGGGAGATGAAGTAACTTAGCACTTAAAATTCAGAGAAGCTGATGACAGAAGCCATTTTAAAATAACCTTGCTATCAGTAGAGGTTTTATTTAATTTTTCCATAGCCTACTTCTAAAGACTTTAATGTGGGAAAAAAAGTAAAAGGACTGAGGGATATTGTGTGATAAATTACTCAGTAAAAAAAATCTTAAATTGGCGTTTTAGCTTTAAGTCTTTCAAAATTAAAGTAATGGGAGACAGAAGACCAGACTGCAGTTATTCGTGAAAAACACAGATCATACATGTTGTGTGTCAGTCACTCATCTCCAGTGGGTTTTTCTTCAGCTAGGAATGTACAGCCACCCATACTTTTCTTTTTAGAGTTCAGTTTGAAAGATACAGTTACTACTATCATAAGTTTTTCCTGACTTAATAATTACCTAGAGATCGATAAATTTCAGGCATATGACTTACTCTGCTTTTCTGAAGCAAAATACTGAAAATTTCCATACTTTGTTTTTTCAGGTAGAATTTTGTGAACAAAACCTTATTTCCTGACTGGCTTCCAGAGGATTCGTTCATGCCTTGTTTTTCTTAGGTAAGAATGGCTATATCTTGTGTTAATGTACTCATTTCCTTGTTATTTTTTTTAAACTGGAATTTGCCTTTTTGCTACTGTGCAGATGGGAAGAAAAAAAATCTCATTTTTATATCGAGGGGACACATTTTATAAATTGTCTGGACTTAAGAAAAGCTTTTCTTTGCAGTTACAGATAGACTGTCTTCAAATAATGTCATGTTTATGTGCTGCTTTGGCATAAATTTTAGTTTACCAGGGCTATTTAATAAATGGTTTGTTTATTTTTATCATATACGGATACAGATATATATGCATTGTATTTGGTGGAAAAGGACAGTATTTGCATATAAACTGAAATTCTGTATGTCCCGTTTCGTCAGTAAAGACCTGCATTAAACTTTGAAAATGGTTTAGGTTTTGTACTTAATGAGTTTGTAGTATTAACATTTGAGGATAATGTAGAATTTGTATATGAATGTAGTAACCCGAGACTTCAGGATTTGTAGAAGAGGAGATTTTTGGGGCCTGTTCTTGTTTTTGGGGACCCAGAGGCTAATGCTTAACAACGATAGAATACTGGTTTTGTACTGTCGGTGAAACTTTGTTTTATTCAAAGACATCTCCTTATGTGTTTTCAGAAAGTTTGTCAGTCAACAATGTTAGGACTTAGCTGTCTGTACCTTGTTTTCAGACAAACCTGGTTTTGTTGTTTTTTTTTTCCTATAAAGGCTCTTACTGGATATTGTTCTTCCAAAGATTCAGATGACTGGTTGGGCAAAAGACCTTGAGCAAAATTCTGTACTGTACGTGCCAGGTATGTTACACTGTGTTGTGGGTTTTTGTTTGTTTTGTGTTTTTTGTTTTTTAATTATCCTGGAAATAATTTTTTTCAAAATAAACATTAAATATTTATGCTTCAGTGTTTTACCTTGTTGAATTTATTTTCTTTCAAGCTTAGTGCATTTGGAAACTGTTAGTGTGTACGTACTACAACAATGGTAATGTCTCCTGCATCTTTGAAGACTTTTATGGTCACTCATAAGTACAACTTCTTAACAATCTGCAATGACCATGTTGACATGTGGTAAAGCCAAAGGATTGTCATCTCTAAGGACATGGTCTAAATGAACTTCAGAAATGCTTTTCATTAGTTCAGGGTATTGGTTCATTAGCAGGGGACACTCATAAGCTTTTCCTTTTCAAGAAATTGATTATACAATAAACTTAAAAATTCTGGTTTTGGTGTAAATTTTATTCTGAAAGCCTAAAGCGGCACCCAGTTCTTACGAGGTATCTTGCTGTCCTTGCAGTGTAAACAAAGCAGCTTTTTAATGTTTATTATTTGTTTTTACACTTAAGATTCTGCATTTAGGATCAGAGTAACATGTTGCCTTTGAGTCAGGCTTTCACCACTCTGTAATTAAAAGTTGGGGATCCTGTTTGCCTGTCTTAACTGGTTCCTTTTCGCAGCTTCCCATGCTCATGTACTTCAGTGCATACCCAGGATCTCCAAGTGTGAAACGTCTTCATGAAGACACATGTATTAGGATTTTCAAAAATACTCTTGCTGATTTGCTTTTTAAAATTACATAATTCGTCATGATAACTAAAGGGTAGAGTTGTGAACCCCCATCTGAGTGCAGCTGTTCTTTTTTGGCTTGGATGAAGCCTTCGGCCTGGTCATATAAAAGAAATTGTATACAATTTTCCATAAGCTTTACAAAAATGTCTCTTCAGGTTGTAATAAACCTTTATCTGCAGTGAGTCACTGCTGATGTGCAAGGTAGAGTTCAAATTATATTTATAGATGTTGGACATGTGCCACCATCATGGATGTCCTGCAGCAAACACAGCTAACGAGCAAGGTGATATGTCGGTATGTTCCTGCAACTTCGTCGTATAACTGTCTGATGGGAAGTGTGAGAACTAGAAGTTTGTGTTAGAAATGATCTCATACCTTAAGAATGACAGGGCATATCTAAAATCCCACGTGAATTTTCTGTTTAGAGGGTCAAAAATCACAGATACTGCACTGTCTATTATGATAAAGGCAAGACCAGCCTGAGTCACACAAAAGTCTGATAATAGTGATATGATTTAACCTGTCGGACTCAACTTATATTCCTAATATTACATTCTAAAATGTCTGAATCTGCAGTTTCTAACTGACCTGCTCCTAAAAAAAAAAAAAAATAGGAAAATAAGAATTAAAAAACAATGCTCAAGGGCGGATCTTGGCTGACCTGAGCATTTTAGGATAACTATGAAATTGAGCACTTTGATCTTAACGGTCTTTCATCTTTCCAGTATTGTCCTGATGCTGATTGTGCTGAATAGACATTACAGTAAAAGCAGCTTCAACTGTCCCTTTTGTGAGCTCTTTAGAGCTGTCTTTTCTTGCAGGAACAACTTGTTTTCATCTAACAAACAGTGGATTCACCTTTAGGTTAAGTAGACCTCAGTGGGTTAGATGCACACTCCTGGGACTTGAGGAAAGTTCCAATGGCTAAGCTACAGCGTGCTCATGAGGATCGAGGGCAGTCAGGAGAATGTCTCAGGTTGAATCCTAACCTTTTCAGTAGAGGAAGCTGTTCCTCTGTGGGGATACAAACCTGTATTAAGTATTCTCATAAAACTGATTTTTGTAGCATTGAGAGAGTACATGGAAGAACATTTATGTGGTGATATACGTCATGTTTGCCAAAATACTTAATTAACTAATAAATACAAGAGAAAATGTGATATCAGGTGGTAGCCTTTGGGTGTCTGACCTCACCTCTTGCTGTAAAAGGAGATGGACTGTGTGAGGGTTAGTGCCAATCTTTGGGGGAAGCAGCCATGGACCTATGAGGCCAGGCGTGTTTTGTGTGGTGTAGGCTGTACTGTACCTCAAGAGTCTGTAATTTTAAAATAAAAATAAGCCACAGCTATTAGCCTACCTTAAAAAAGTAAATTCATGTTTATTTTTAAATAGGGGAGGGTTTTTTCTAATCACCCAGGCTACAACAATTACGGCAAGTAGTCTGATTAAAAGATTTTGTTACCAGATACAGGAAATACAGTTGTTAACATGAAAGGTTAGTTTTTTTCAGCCAAGACTTGTATTTCTAAGCTCTGGTTTCTGGCTCGTGGCATAAACTTGTAGCTTTGGTGATTTAGTCTGTAGTTTAAGAGTGAATGTGTTTTGGATGTTAAAATTAAAAACTCAAAATACAGTGCTATATTCTATAATGATGGAAAAATAACTCATGTGAATGAAATGTAATACATCAACATCCTGGTGCTGTTTTTACAAAATTCATTGTTGGGTTCATCCACTCACTTCCAAGAAGAGAAGTTTCACTACTACTACGTGATACCACTCTGCCAAATATAAGATGCCTTTTGCACAAGTGTGCTGAAGTCAGAACACAACTCTGGTGGAGTCTTTGTAACACTGTCATTAGAGGAAGATGCTTTGTGGTGACAGCCATATTAAATACCCTCATTAAAGGTTTTGTCAAACTACCATAGCTGTGTGCTTGCTCTAAAACTAAAGAAAACAAGAACCAACTTGAAAGCAATGATGGATGTGTAGCCATGCCGTGAATTATTAAAAACGGCTGAGAGCTGTAAATTGAGACTCTTCCAATCATTAACTTGACCTGTCTTCATATATAAGGTTGTACTTTCTAAGTGGCCTATTTTGAGTGAAATGATTCAAAGGGCCTAAGTAACTCTGTTTCCCTGATTCATTTTTCATGCCTTGGATGACTGGTGCATGCCTCATGGATGATCAGAGTCCAGCAGCCATGTTGTGTTTCTTCTAAAATGGTGAAGGGCACTTCACAGAAGTGCTGTGCTTCCATTTAACAGCAGCTGCTTGTGCACATTCAAGTACATTTTAAAATATCATTAATATAATTTTAAACCTCTAAGTTTCACATTCGTTAGGATATTCTACATGCTTCTGCCGGTCTACTGCTATTTTTTTTTGTCATTTCCCTTTTTAAAGGCTTTTTCCATAATAGTAGTTTCAAGTAAATTACATCAACAGAGAAATTACAATCCTGTTCACCCCATATTTCTTTCTACACATCTGAGTAGCTATCAAATGGAAAAGAAGAGGTTTAGGGGATTGCACAGTATGCTGTCACTGGATAGATTCATTAATTTTTATGTATTTGAGGCTATATTTCAATATAAGTAGATTCTGAGAGATCACAAGAGAAGCAGTTTCCTTGTATGTGTCAGGAGGATAAACTTGAATGCCTCATTTCATGTAGTTGAAATTTACAGTAAAAAGGGAGATCGTTAAGTTGTTTTAGAGTTTTAGGTCTTACTTTAATCTTGCTACCTTTGCTTTATGTAACTGTGATTAAAAATTTATTGATACAGATTGCCAATAGGCATTTTCAAGGTCAGATTTTCACATTTGGACCTTGCCCATACATGAGTAACTTTGAGATAGAGTAGATAATCTGTTCCAACTAAATGTTCTGCTTTATTGCTCTGCATCCAGTTGATACCTCCTCTCAATAAAAAGAGCATTTTATTTTCTATTGTGAAGGGCAAGTCAGTTTGCTTAAGCATGCTTACGCTTGATGCCTGATTGATCTTTTTCAAAAATTTCAAAGAATTTTTTTTGTGTTGTTTCTCAATGCATTTGTGTATAGGACTGGGTCTGAATTTCTTGGGTTGTTTTCAGGTTCTTTAGTAACAGGTTCCTTAGCGGTACCTTAATTTTATTTTATAAAAATAACTTCCGTAGCACATGCCGTGACTTGGGAATTCTTGGGAATCGAGTTTTTGTATGAGGGGTTTTGTAACAAAAGCTAATGCTTGGTCTTGTAGACCTTAAGGTCTAGATCTCTTTTAAAATTTTTCAATTTATTTTAATTCAAGTGTTTTAATATCCCATTTTTCCTACAGATGTGTTGAGGAATTGATTTACTCACTGTAAGCAAAATAGCTGCTTTTGGTTGAAGCACTGGTAAGTTGTTATTCCTAATAACATTTACTTTTTAGCTTTAAAAAACCCCCAGCAACCACACATGGCTATAATGTTTAAGTGGCTGAAGGTTTTGGCTGAATATATTCTGAAGTTCATTACTGTGCGGCCATGTGTGCATGTGTGTTTCAGAAAAGCTTAGTTAAAAGGACCCCAGGATCATTCCTGCTGGGCTCTTAGGAAATGAGCAATACTTGGATAGCGTTCTCTCCCTGTCTGGCTGCAGAACAGCTTTCAGATCTGATTGTAGTTCTGGGGGCTTCCGTGATTTGACTCCAGATTTCACTGAGAACTTTTATATCACAGTTTTGCTTGTTCAGAAGGGTTTTTGGTATGCAGATGTCTGTCTCTAGAGAGGTACTACACACAATTTGGATAACAAATGGTGTGGAAAGTATAGCAGGAAGAACTTGCCCTACAAGCATCTTGTGTTGTCCTTATGCTTCTGTCAGGATCAGTGGGAGCCTTTGAGCAGACAGTTACTGTCTCCTGTTCTACCATTGTTCTGTTTCTGTTCTTCATTCATAAAGCTTTGGCTTTGCACAAAACGATAAATGCTAGTACAGTTTCCTGTATTTTTTAAAAATTAAACTGCTAGCTGATAAACTTGAAATCATTCCTCATATAGTCAAAACATAAAATTGGCAGGCTTGAGTAGATAAATTAATTCAGTTCTATACTGGATGAATATAGGGACAGAATTTTTTCCCATTTCCTTAACTGAAAGGAATTTGGTCTTGACCTTTTGTTGTCTCTGGCACATTTTGTGACTTTCTTGGGAGTTGCCTGTGGAAAGACACAAGTCCTTTTGTCTTCCTGTCTGCTTAAAATTCAGACTCCTTGATTCTGCATATTTAATTAGGGCATCCATTGCATTTTGTGTACATGGATTAACTTCTTTTTGTGGGAAGCTCTATTCCTGTAGCACTGTGCTTTGGAATATATGCTTTTCTTTAAGAGACAGTTTCTTGGAGCCACTTCTTTCAGTCTCACATGCCACCTGATTGAGCAAGGCCTTCCTTAGGCTTCAGATAGCTTGGGAAAATGTTGTACCAAGATGCAAATCCACTCATTTTAGTGGCTGGATGACAGTGAATTTTAGCTGTCCTGTGGCTGCGATTGTTAACAGAGTCCTCCAGCAGCCACTGTCTTCTGCACTGCCTCAGGTACTGGGAGAGAAGCTGGTTTTGTACTCCAAAGTCCTGTGCTCATCCACTCCATGGTGTGGAGACTAATGCAGAGCTCTTCTGAAAGGGAAAATGAGTATGTGGGGTAAGGTGCAAACCTTGCTAGGCTGTGTGACTCTGGCCTCCTCCTGCTTCTGGGTCCTTTTCATTTTGGACCAATTTATTACTTGAGTTTCCAGTCCTGAAGCAAAAGAAGTAGAAAAAGAAGTAGCAAAAGAGTTCATGGACTTCGAGGAATTAAGTTTTTAATGTGTGTACATGAGCTCAGTTTTGATAAGTATTTAATATTTTCTACTACTGTGGTGTGTAAGTTTTATTACTTTGTTTTTTCAGAAGTCTTAAGCTATTTTTTCCCGCTGCAGGTGTGTGTAGAACAGCATATTTCTTGATATGTTTCTTCTCCAGCTATTCCTCAAAACTCTTCCTGTACTATCCACTGATGCCTTCCTAGCCCCAGTCACCTGCTAGAATCTCTAAACATGTGACTCATGTTCCATTTTAATATTAATCTTCATGTGATTCCTGCATCTTTCTATGTACATTTCTGTTTTCTCATTGGGTTGTAAATTAACTATTGTCAGATCTGGCTTCTTGAGTAGAACTTTGGCTTTTCAGATGGGTGGATCTTGAAACATCTGGTATTGCCTTCTCTGGTTAACATGGTGTTTAGTTGAAGCACTGATTCTTGTTTTTGATGCTTTTTTTTAAGAAGAGAGAAAATACTTGAGAACACCAGGAGCTTTGTTAAAGTTGGCACACTTTGCTTAATGCAATAAAATTTATTATTTAAAAACAATACCCACAAAAGAGTGCATATATGAATAAAGTCACATCTTATCTGGAATTAACCTTGAAATCTGACAAACCTGGCAAATAGCCTTTCTTACCTAAAAATACCCAAACTTATATGAGTTGTGCTTTTACTGCTCTGCTTAAGGACCATCTGTTGGTGGTAAAAGCAGACTTAGAGCTGCCCAGAGCACTTAGTTCCTCCTAAAGACTGTACAGAATAACATAATGGACTTAGCTGTCAATAAGGGACACCTCTGTTCCTTCCTTCAGTGTAAAAGTTACCAGGGATGTCTTTGAGAATAAAACCTTGCTTTAATGGACTTTGAAGTGTAGAACTTCAGGTTTGGTTTGCTCAGACCCTCATTGTGTCCATTCAGCTCCCTCTGTTGGAGTGAATTCCCTTTCCCAAATAGGTCACCTCGGTTATAAGTTTAAGCCTCAGATTTCATTCTGGAAAATTTGTAAATGTATTGGTGTCTTATGCATGGGTGTTGTACGTGTTGGGCTTCAGTCTCACACTTCAAGGAATGCAGGCTTTGAATGCACCTGAAATGGCTGAAGCCATGGGTTTGGCCATAAGGGATGTCTGTTATTGCTGTTATCTTTTAAGGTAGCAACAAATAATTGCAAGAAAGCTGAAGAGAAAAACTTTGTAAACTCAGATGTTTTGTCATTGTTGCCTTGAACCTTTAGGCAGGTTGGGCATGGATGGCATGGAGTGTCAACATGTTACCAGTGGTTTGAAGGAAACTTTGTCAGTATTACATGACTACCTAGGTCCCTGATTTGTGGTGACCAAAACGCAGTGCGTGGAAACCAAACCAGTAACTAGTAGATAACAGAAGCTTGAAAAATGGGCAGATGCCTAATTCATTTTAGAGAAGGAATGGAGGACTCATGTCATCTAGGAAAAAAAATGGATTTTTCAGTATCTACCTCAAGTGTAGGATCACTGCATATGTTTTCATGGAGGAGTGTATTTTTGTAACATTATTGAAATTTCTTAGTAAAATGTGCCTTAATTCAGAAGTAAACAAATGCTGTGAAAGCTTTTAAAGCAAATGTGGATTTCACTAGTGTAGAGGCTGCTATTATTATTTTGGCCATTCCTATGGCATCTTTTTGATGTATAATAACTTGCAGAACAAGAATGTGTTCTTAATTATAATACCTCATCAGTTCTGTTTACTGCTAATTATTTTACAAGGTTTAGAGAAGAGTTTAAGATGAACGTCATGGGATTACTTGCAAAATTTTTGGTCCAACCCAACGTAGGTGAACCCAGTAGGGAAATTTACCCTGAAATTGCTTTTGGCAGGTCCTGTGAGTGTCTAAGGCAGAGGGTTGACCCAACTGGAAAGAGCCTTTTAAGGGTGACTAATACGTAACTAAATTACCTTTTTTTAGAGGTGGGGAAAGTTGATGTCAGTAATTGGATTTCTATATGTTAAGCTTATTAAAAATAACTACAAATTATTTTAATGGTCTTATTTATGGGGTTTCCACTGTACGCATGTTCGTACTTCTGAGTGTTTGATTGTGAAAATAATGGACAACTTTGTGGTGGTCATTTTTTTCATGTTTTGATACCTCGGTCAAGGCATTAACATGAAAAAATATTCAAAATTTCAATTCATCTTCAAGTGCCTAAATAGATTTGAAATTAAGTTAGTGAGAACTGGAAAAAAAACCAAACCAAACCCAAAGCAACCCCAAAACCATCTTAGTGTGAGGGAATAATACCTTTCAAAATATTTAATACCTTGTCTTAACTGAGGGTTAGTTGAAAGTTTGAAATAAACAATTTCTTTAAACTTGAAAGTTCAGTTTCTGAAAACTGAATTTGCAGGAGTTGAATATTCCTGCAGCTATGCACGTTTCATGTGCAAAGTGAATTACCGTATCCCACTTTTATGTGCAATAGATTGTATTTAAAATAAGGAAGTCTATAGAAAAGCATAAAACAGGACACATGGGTACTTGAGAAGGTCAGACTGGGGCTTGTTGCACTGCTTCCAGTGCTCTGCGCTTTGCTGTAGCTGGTTATTTTGAGATGAGGCTGGGGAAACTGGGATGCCGAGGCAGAGACCACTAGATGGCCCCACTGGTTTTTGCTGGGCTGTGGGTAATTTCTGCATCATTTGTCAGAATCTGCCCAGGATTATCAGGGAGCAGAGTGGTGGTGAAGTTGGCTTTCAGACTAAAATGAGGTTAAACCTCTACATATGCAAAAGAATAAATTGACGTTGGAGTGCAGATACTCAAAATCATGAAGACATTTTAAAACCCTTTTTGCATGTCAGCCCTACAGTCAGCATTGGTTTCAAAATGATGTTCTTAACACGTAGTAACTTCCTGTACTTAAGTTTTGCATGTGAGGAGGAGTAGGGTTTTTCTTGAAGTAAATTGAACTTTTATTTCTTGGAAGAAGGTAGGAAGATGGGAACATTGGGTTTGTATTTATCCATGTAGATGTTGTTTGCTCAGTTTGGTTTGTCACTCACCTGTGGGCTTGGTTGCTCTTACATGATGAGTACAGTTGGAGTATGGAACAGGAGCCTTGCTAAAGGCAGCTAATGTGACTTGTGACCATTTTCATCTGATTTCTGATGTGTCCTTTCCCACCAGTAACTAAACCAGTCATTCCATTTGCTTGTGTGTTTGCTGTTGCACTGTGTATCTCTCATGAGCTGGAAAACTGGGTTAAGATGGTGGAATGTCTTGTCTCCAGTCACCATCTGTCTAAGAAACCAGTTTTCATTGGTTTTGATGGATGTGTCTTTGAAGAAGGGAGCTTGAACAGTACTTAAAAATTTTGACTTGTTACAAGAACCTTGGTCTTCTACTAAGCAGTGTCAGCTTCAGGGGATGGGCCAGTGCAATGAAAATGGTTGCAAGAGCAAATTTCTTAGATTTCCCAACACAGATTTCTCTAGTGGTTTAACACTGTGAAGAAATTTCAAATTGAATTCATGGATCCTTAAAGGGTTCTTGGATTTCTAATAATTTCTCCTGGTTTTTTATAGTTTTGGTTAAACTTTCTGTTTTTGATTCTTGAATTGATTGTTTGACATTGTTTCTGATAAAAGTAGATACTGGGGACTGTGTAACATGGAATGAAGCATGGGTTACATGTTTAAATTATCTTCAAGGTACAGTAGTTGAATGTCTTAGTTTAAAGCTATGATGTGTATTCCAACAGCATCTTTCTTCTAATTTTTCATAAAGAACCCATTCAGATGAAGAGTGTCAAAAGGAGTCTACGAATGAGACACCAAGATGGCAGTTCCACTGGGGATTGAGAGGTTGAGGAAATGGACTAATGCATGAGTGCTGGGATGTCTGTCCAAGAAAAGGATGTTAAAACGTGGACTCTCATGTTATTAAACCAGAGAAGATCTGGGTTGTGATCATCCTCTCAAAATGGACTTTGCATTTGAATTAATCAGTGACTATTCAATGATGGATCTGTTTGAGGACTGGGTGGCAAAATTTTCCTTTTGGGTTGTATTTGCATGACAGGCAAATTAATTTGGTAAAAGATCTGTTGCTACCCCTTTTGAGAAAATGTAATTTTTAAATGACTTCAAATAAAAGGTTTTGGTTTATTTCACACTTTGTGTTTGTCCTTTCTGGCTGAATTTTTTTTTTATTGTGTTGATATTGAAGTGGGTTACATTTTTGGTTGCTATTAAACTGAGAAATACTTTAGCTAAGTACTGAGGGTGAGGTAAAATTTTGTGCTATACTTGATTTCAAATGTGGTTTTCATTTGCAAATTATGTTCACTTTGCCATGACTTCCAATGAATTTTTATTCGCTGGCTTGTTCATTCAGGTGCTTAATATGAGGGGTTTTCAGTACTTGGCCTATTGTCAGGGCACTGCTGCTGAACTTTGTGAAGTTATTTTAAGATGGAATTGATACCAATTGAAGGCTGAGAAAATACGACAATAAAGGAGTACTTGAATGTTTTGTGTAACTTTTTTAGGTATGTTCTTGGGTTGTGTGTGGGTACTGAAACTTTTCAACAGATTTCCTGGACTACAGACTTCCTGAACAGTCTCTTTGGTCTTAAAATTGTTCTGTGCAAGTGTCCAATCTGCTTCACTGCTCTTGCATGTAGCCTTAGTGTCGCGATACTGTGCCATGTGTTTGGTGAGAAAAAACTGAGTTATTTTTGATACTGCTACAGATGACGTTAACCTTTGCAAATGAATTTTAAAATGGTTCTAATGTTCGAAGTCATGATTTCCTTACAGGTTTCTAGTGGATCTAATAATTTAATTGTAGCCATTTTTTCTCCATATGTTTCTCTGAAACTCAAAGTTGTCTTTTGTTTTGTGATGGAGGGCCAAGATGATAAACCTGGTGCTGAGATAACCTTGATGTTATCTTTGAAAACCCAAACAAAATCCTGTTCATTGTCTGTATTTAACCATTTGCCTTGCTCAGACTTCTTTGGAAATACCCATTTTTGCCATGATGAGTTGCTCATGCCTGTTCCATCCAGCCATTTTGATGGTACATGCTTGCTCCAGTTTGGTTGTGTCATGTGTTTTTATGGTGGAGTTGGATGCTGGGACCAGCCTGAAGGGTTTCTCATTCAAATGAGTGGATTTCTGTAGTGTTACCCAAAAATGCTTGGAATGGTCTTGCATTGTGGTTTTTTAGTTCTTGCAGTTGAGGTGCAAAGAGTCTTCTGTGAATAATTGGTAAAGTGGAATTTTTTTAAATGGCTTGTGGCATTGGAGAGTTCCTTGTGAAACCCCTGTGGAAAGAGGGTAGATGGTTGTAGGAGATGAATGGCAGGTCTTTGGAGGAATTAAAGAGGACTGTGTTCGTTCTACTGGTTGAAGCCAATGGTTTTGGGCTGTTGGGATGCTGTGCCATGGATGTTCCCATAGAACCCCAAACCAGCCCATTGTCCCTTTGTCCTTTGGTGGTCCCCCAGTGGCTGATGGCTCTGTCTTGTTGTGATGCTTACAAATATGCAAGATGTCCTTGTGCTTTAAGGAGTTGGTTTTGCTTGTGGAAGACAACTGGTGGTCAGAATCAAGTGGTCAGGGGATGCTTGGATCACCTCCATTCCCTTGGTGGTACATCCTTTCCATTCCAGGATGTTGTGTTCGAGGTGTCCATTGACTGATTTGCAGTTCTGCAGCTTGGTTACTGTGCAGCTTTAAAATTAATTTGTTGTGTTAAAATGTGTTAATGACCATGAATGGGTTAAGAAAGCGCATTAGAAATAAGCAGTTAGATGTTGTTGGACTGACTTGACCATGGTGCCTTGGTGTAGCCGATGGAAATGGTGTGGCTGTTGGATTTGAGTTGTTGGGGGAAACCACTAGGGAGGCGCTGTGGAGCTGGAGGGCAATCTCGGCTCTCAGGGGTTGGCTTGGGAGTGGGTGATGCTCCTGTTCCCCCCTGCCAGTGCCAGCACTGGGGGGTAGAGGGGAGAGCTGCTGTCTGGGGATTCTGCCACCGAACTGGGGGGAAGCTGCCCCTTGGGTGGGGTGGCCCCCAGGGTGGGCTGTTGCTGCCTGCATGGCTGTGAGCTCCAGTTCCATGCCTTCAAAATGGCTTGTAACAGCACCACTTCCTGTCCAGGGAGGAAGTAATTTTAGCCCAGGCACTGAAATATTTAGCAAATCTTTAAAACAAAAGGCACAAATTCCATTTCTTTCTGGCTTCCAAAGGGTGCCTGAGCCACATGGGGTTAAGGTGCCCCTTGAGCTGGGGTAGTTGGAAGGAGCCAGGGCTGTGGGGTAGCAGGCACCCTTTAGGTGGAGGCTCTCTCTTTTTTTGGTAGAAATGAAGGGGTGGGTCTATGGTACATCACCTGAGTTGTGGGGTAAATGTAGAGAGTGTCAATCAAAGGCAGAGCTCAGAGCTGGGAAGGAGCTCTAGATGGCGGCTGTGCCTTAGAGAGAGCGCGCTCAGCTCCGTGCCTTCCCCAACACTTTACGCAACTTTCCCTAACTTTCGGGCAGCCTCAGGGGGCCCCCACAGCCCCTTGCCTCTCCTAGGCACTAATCGGGGGCCGAGCGGACCTTTTTCGGGCAGAAAAGCAGCTTTTGAGGGCTCCTTTTTCGTGCCTTGCTGGAAAGAAGAAGCCGTGGAGAGAGCCCAGGTCGTTGTTTTTCCAGCTTAGAAGCCATGGCGTACCTCCATTTTTGTGCGCTCTCCTAATGAGCTTTTTCCCCCGGACATTTTTGTACTAATTACCGCTTCTTTTGCTTTATCGGCAGCATATTTTTGGGATTAGAATATATTTTTTTTTTCATTTTCTGAAATTTGTATTTTATCGGTATAATTCTAAATATTTTGGATCTAATGTTTTTCCACTACCCGAAACTAATATCGACTTGGTCCTGGCGGCGGTGCATGGATCAGGTAGGTGAGCAATTAATAATAATAATTTTTAGATTTCTGCCGTTTTGAGTACTTTGATTTTCGACCGATTTGTGCTGTATTGGGATGACGCAATAAGATACAGAGATTATTTGCATCCAGTGTTACTTTGGGAAAGTTTGCAGGATGCTGCTCTCCTGTGTTTATTCTCGGATTTTTCTTGTAAAAATGATTATTTGTTTTAAATCTCCGGATTGCCGTGTTGATCAGTGTTGTGTATTGTTATAACAATATCATTGCAGCGTCAGGACTTTGTTCCTGATAATGAAAGCCAGTGAAACGAACTGGGACCTTACCTTTCTTTCAACTTTTGACAGTAAATACCTGGGCACAGGACTTCAAAGCAAACAGACACCCCTGACCCCCTTTTAATATTTAAGAATAAAAAGATGATGAGAAATAAGGACAAAAGCCAAGGAGAGGAGGGTTCAGTCCACAGCAATGCATCGAGGTATGACCTATCAACTTTCTTTTTTTTTTTTTTTGTAAAACCTGTGAATACCCTGTTTACTTTGACAGCCTTGGGTTACTGTCAGTGCTTAATAGAAAACATTTTACTGATTTTGTTTCCTTTTTAAGGAATGACCTTGAGATTGTTAGCATGCCACACCCTAATTTTTTTTGGTAGCAATTTCTGAAAGTTGTGTTGTGACTTAAGGGCCCATGTCCTAGGCAAAAGGTACTGTACCTTTATTCAGGGCAGCCCTTGCCCCTGTATGATGTTTTTCCAGCTTTTGAATTTCAGTTTTTAGGTTTTTTGTGCTGTGAAAAATGACCTTGTCGGTTTAGCCATTGCTGCATTGCACCATTTTACATACAAGGCAAATTTTTCTTTGAAGAATCTCAGAAGTCTAAACTTTAACTGAGGGCCATACAGAAGCCTGGTGTAGTAGTAAATTATAGTAAATAGGCACAAGAAAAAGTTACATGAATGAAAAAAAGCTTATTTTAAAATATAAACTGGAAAGTGCCTGTTTGTCGGATACCTCTTACTTCAAATTTTATTTTGAGCTTGTAGAACTTTGATTCTGTTGAGGTATTTTAGAATATTTTTATGCAATTTAACCAGACTTTGTCCTGCTGGTGATGGTATTTTATATTACAAAATATACACTGGGACTGTTAACAAGAGGCACCAAATGCTTTGCTTGTTTTGTTTAATGTATTTTTGCTCAGAGTATTTTTATTTACTTTCGTCAAGTAATGAGATTCTTTACAGATTTTTATAAACTCAACTTTGATGTGGGAAAAGTGTGAAATACTGAAAATGTTTGTTTGCTGGGAATGCAGAAGTACAATTACCACTAGCTCATTTTGTATTTAAAGGGTCGGCTCCTCCAAAAATTGGAAATTAAACTATATGCATTTTTGTTTTCTAGTTTGTAAATATTACTGAGTTTTGCATTTTGTTAATTTTAATTGAATCTTGGCCTGTTTCTTTTTCTCTGGTGTTGTCTTCCTGAATTTTTAACCAACATTAATAAAAAAGAACTCTGAACTGTCTGTTGTATCACATGTGCTCTATGTGATGTTCAGGTGTTTGTATAGTATTCTTGATGTCCAGTATTTAACCTTCCTTAAGTACACAAACCTGAAATAGTGTGGGAATATATATATATTACCAAATTACTGTAACCTTCTATTGTAAACTTGGATGGTGTTCTGGGTATATTAAAATTGCAGTAAAATTTTAAATTCTAAAATGGAGATAGGTAAGTTTGTTTAATTTGAAATTATTATTAACTAAATTAGCCTCAGGGATTGTTGAAGAATTACATGTAGCACTTCAACAGAGCTATTCTAATAATGCAGTTTAAAAACACATCAGATTTTCATATTGTGCTTTCTTTACTGTAAATGCTGCACACAAAATATTGTATAAAAAGTCACCATATAAAAAATGATTTATTATTCAGTTTGTATAAATTTTTATGCTTTTTTAAAGTGGAGATTATCAACAAGAGCAGCAATAGACATAATTTGTTGAGGAAATTTAAAGTATTTTATCAGTGTTGGAAAGGAATAGGAGCTAAAATCTGAGCCATGTAGCAGGAGTCCCACAGGGGGTTTTGTCCTTAGGGGTATGAGATTTGCATAGTGTCTCGTGTGCTTTTGGGGTTTTCATTGAAAGGTTATTTATCATAATTGATCCATTTACATTTAACACCTGTTGTGTGAGGTTACCCTTCTCCCCCTTCACATCTTTTTTTTCCTCAAAATAAACCTGCTGTGTGTGACACCAACACACCTGAAGTGTGGGAACAATTGAGCACAGGATATTTGCAAGTGAACCCTGTTGAGCTTATTTGTGAGCTGAGTCAGCTCGATGTCATAAAATGGGCTTTACTTCCTGAGGCTGACCTGAAGTAGGGGAAATGATTTCTAGGAAGTGAAGCCACCACTTTGCTGTATTGTAACCCAGAAATGCACCGGTGTCTGCACTTCACGTGCTGCTGAGACCAGCTTGGCCCCCATGGAAGTACCTGAACATGGAAGTTGCACAGTCCTGGTAGGAGCCCTGGGTGCTGGAGGAGGTGGATATGGCCTGTGCCATTCACCTGGGCTGGAGAAGGGTGTTAGAATGAAAGAAAATACAGTTCTTGAACACCACTGTAGTGTCCTAACTGAGGAATTGACTCCCACCTTTCCAGTTCTAAGGAAATACAAAGGCCTGTGCTGAATAAACAAAAATGCCTGAGAATTGTCCCAAAGCAGATGATTATACTTGGGGAGAGAGGTGGTGTTAACTCTTTACAGTTTGTAAGCTGAGAGTTGTACTCCTGCCTTTCCAGGTGCCCAGCAACACCTGTCCTTTGTGCTTTGACAGTAAATCGAACTTGAAGCTGAGTGATTTCATGCAACTTTCCCCAACAGGGGAAAAGTTGCTTTGGGTCTGCTGCAGTTCCTGCTGACCCCCACCTGTGTGCCTGGGATTTGCATAAATAATTGAACACAATCTGATATATTTTCTAGCATCCTTTGTGCTGCATGTCTGAAGGCAGGTACTGTGAAGGGACATCCATGGTCGGCCCTCATGGGAAGTGCAGAGGCCAGAGGCAGGCTGGGGCCCCCGTGAAGCCCAGGAGTGAGTTTTGCAGGGATAGCAAGTAACAGGCATGGGATACGTAGTTTTCCTTTCCCTTGGCCTGTATCTGTTGCAGTTGCTCTCCCACCTCTGAAATACCCGGCGTGGGAACGGTTTGAGCTGCAGACTCTGTAAGGCTGGACAAGCCCTTGTGTCTGTATCCAGCTCTGGGCTTCTCTAGCATTAAAACATCTTTTTTGGGGGGAAAAATAGGTTGCGGTGGGTTAGTTCCCAGGTGGTTTTCTGTGCAGAGCTGGAGCTCTGAGGTCTGAAATGGCGTGTTTTTGCTCAGCAGCCACCTCCCAGCGCAGGGCTTTGCACAGCACAACACCCTCGCCTGACGTGGCAGCCATTTTATGGAGATATCGGTACACACGAACCAGCATTTGGCGGAGGGGGGGAGGCGAGAGAAACGATCCCGTTAGGCACAACCTGCCCCCCGTGCGCGGCGCTGGGAGCGGGGGGCAGCCCGCTGTCGGTGGGNGCTGCGCGCGCCGCGCGGGCCCCCGGGAGCGGCGGCGGGATCGGGATCAGCGCGCCGGGAGCGGGCGGCTGCCGCTGCCTCCCCCCGCTTCCGCTCATCTGCCGGGCGTGGGCTTACAGCGCTTTCATTTTAAGGGGTTTTCATTTTAATAGTGCACGCTATTTTGAGAAGCGACTTGAAAAGAAGCAGGGCTATTTTTGCTGCGCGTTTTTTTTTCCTTTTTTTTTAACTTCAAAAGGAATTGTAGAATGCCATAGTATTCCTGGAACGGCTGTCTTTTTTTTTTTTTTTTTCCCCCT
>VWZT01013659.1:258553-328531 GCA_013397055.1 Pachycephala philippinensis | reverse complement strand
TTTCAGTATACTTAAATCGCCAAAATTCACTGTTTTGCTGTCAGTGTGCATTTTGCAAGTGATTTTCTTTCAGCCGAGTAGAAACATTGAACACATTTGTTAAAATGCCTCAAACTGTGGGTTTCAAGTTTTTAGCCAGGTGACGGGTTACTTTTTAGCTGTTGTGGCCGTGAGCATGTGCCGAGGCTTTCAGTTTCATTTGCACCGCTGCATTCTTCAACAACGACTTTGTTTCCCCCTCCCTTTTTGAGCTTTAACCCTTTGTGAAACAGTCCGGAGCCTTTTTTGAAAGGGAAAAGCGTTTG
The DNA here is from genome assembly GCA_013397055.1 of Pachycephala philippinensis. Classification (NCBI taxonomy): domain Eukaryota; kingdom Metazoa; phylum Chordata; class Aves; order Passeriformes; genus Pachycephala; species Pachycephala philippinensis. Next base: position 328,226 of record VWZT01013659.1, on the reverse strand, counting down.
ATCAGTGCAGGACACAAAAGGAATAATGTGCAAGGAATTCATATGAATCGTGATGTAATCTGTGTGCAGCACAAAGGAGATTGTTCTTGTTTTGCTTTGTTACTTCTGTTTCACATTACCCTCGTGAAGGAAGTGTCTCATCTAATTACGCATGCACAATCCTGAGGCTTTCAACTCCTCTGTTCCCTGTTTTGTGATTGCTGCCAGAGATGGATACAGTATATACAGTGATATAAAAAAGGGCTCACCAACTGCAAGAAGCTACATTTAGCTGGAATTCATTGTCTTCTGGATTGTTCTTTTTTTAGTGAAACATCTTGAGCTAATTAACCAAATTTTATGGATTCTCTAAAATGCATGACTTTTGCTGAATAAAAATTGAGAAATGGGAATAAAGAGCTCACCTGGGTAATTCTGCAACCCTGTTTCTGTGCCACAGCCTGTGCTGGGGCAGGGGCGTTGCCATGCCTCAGTGCACGTGTGTGCAGGCGTGTTCCCAGCTCCCTGAGTGCCTTCAGCCAAGGGAAGGTGACGTGGCTCAGATCGCAGATTAGAGCCTGTTCCCTTTCTGTCGAGTTGATGTTTCACCTGCGGCACTCTGAGGGTAACAGTTGCCCTTATCTCCACCTTCCCCAACTTCCTCCAGCGCTGGAGCCGAGCTGTGGCTCGGTGGTGGCATTTCCGAGAACGCAGATCCCGGCTGTGCCTCGGGATCAGCGCTGGGGCTGCCATAACCACACTTGTGTGTTCAAACAAACACTTCCATTGGTAGCTTTGACAGGGCTCGGAAGGAGGGCCAGCAAGGCATCGGTGTTTCATTTCAATCTCTCCAACTCGGTACAGGGATAAACCAGTTCCTGTCTTTGTTTCCATGTTTCACCCCTCAGAAAGTTGCTCATACTGTTAGCAGGTTACTGAGCTGGCAGACTTGTCTCTGATGAATTTTTATATTGGCACATCTCTTAATTCAGCTTTATCAGTGCTGGTTTTGAGGAGCAGGTTGAGGGTACCAGTGGCAGATGCAGACTGGCCATGAGGTGAAGTACCTGAGACTGCGAGCAGGAGTGTAGGGACTGAACTGAAGCTTCTGATGCCATGGACTGGCTGCTTTTGAACTCAAGACAGCCAAAGTAAACCTACTTTGGGTAGGTTTGGCAGCTTATGCTGAAATTGCATCTCCACATAACCTGGAGGTGTGTGTATCCACTGTATCTTGTTTCGTGTTTCACACAACGGTCCCAGCAGGAATTGCAATGTTAAATTAGGCTGCTAAATTCTGGAGGTGGAAAAGGCTTCTAAATCTCTGCTTGCGCCTAGCTGAAATCCAGCTCAGGAACGAGCTGATAATGGCTAGAGAAAGCTGCTGTTCTGCTTTATCTCTCCTCTCCTTCAAGGAAAGTAAATACAAACAGCACAGCACTGGGGGAGGGGATGGCCTGGATTATGATAATTAGATAGAAGCAGCCTTCTAGCAAAGGTTGTGCTGCTCTACTGACATGGTGTCTTACATCAGTCTTTCTGGTGTGCTTTTATGAAAAGACGTGTGCTGAAATGCCATGTCAAGATGCTCTTTCAGTAGGTGCTGATGTGTGTGTAAAGCCCACCTTCACATCCCGTAAAGGAGCCTTGAAATGAAAGCAAAAAAGCCCAGAGGAAAAGTTCACCCCTAGTGACTTGCAGTGAAGCTTTTTAAAGTCTGTCACACTGTTAATGCCTCCTTTTCTTGGAGCAGGGAGTATTTTTTTTATATAATGAGCCAAATGTTGCTGAGTCTTTCTAAATGCACAGCAGCTCATTTTACATTACAGCTTGTGCAGCACTGCTGCTAAATTATAATTCTAAGTCTCTACCTTGCTTTATATTTACCTGTGGGCTGAAATAACTTGCTCTGTACTACATGTGCTTTTCTGGCCTTGACTAATAGGGGTTAAAAATTAAAAAGTTTGTAACAGTGATCTCAGATTCCTTTCTGGTGTTGTGCTGGAAGTGCTGGCATGGCGTTTGATCTTGGCATGGCTCAGTGCAGTGTGTCTGCCAAGCTCCACAGACGGGGTAGGATGCTGAACACTTCATTGCTCACCAACCTTTACCCCAGCTATGAACAAGGGTGTTGCTATATCAAGAATCCACTGACTCCAGAACACCCGACTCCTTAGGAAGAAGCTGTGTTGTAACTATTTATGTTTCTTGCAAGTGTTATTGTTAGGTATAGATGACTTAATAGAATTGCTAATACGTTAATTATAGGAGTCATTTGCATCTCTGTCATGGGGAGGAATCTCTGTGCTTCACGACAGAGTTGTCACCAGTTGAGATTTGAATGCCATGTGCTGTCTATAAAACTTAGGCTTACTGATGAGCCGTAAATCTCTTGGTCGCTTTTAAGAGTCACTTGGAATAACCCTTAGGCCAGATCAGGCTCCCTTTTTCTGAACTGCAGGTCACCTGCAACCAGAAAGGAATTTCTGCACCATCATGTTCCTGTTAATGGAGTTTGGGTCCTAATTTCCATACACACTGCATGTCTTTAATCTGAGAGGTTGTTAAGGGAGAAAAAGCATCCACCTTTTCTGTACTAATTGTGTGTGCACGCTCCAGCCCCCCTCATGCATCCACATGTCCTTTGCCAGTGGGATGCACCTGTGTGGGAATCCCCTTTGTGTCCTCGGTGGGACAGGGCACAGCGGTGGCTGGAACGGCAGAGGGCACAGGGGCAGCCCTTCCCGCTGTCTGAGGAAGGTGTGCACCCCCGGGCTCCTGCTCCTCTCATTGCCTGGGGGTGAGGAGGAGCTGGGAGCTGCCAGGAGCCAGCCGAGGTCCTCCCGCTGATGTGAGATGTGGAGCCCGGAAACGCTTCGCTGCCTCCCGGGGAGGGAGAGACGGACCCTTTCAAACCCTGAGAACTGCAATTGTTCTCCCCTTTCTGTGCAGGGAAAGGGAAGGATGCTGCCTTGGAGATTATCAATGGTGCTCCTTAATCAAGCAGACAGGTTTTGACTCCTTTTGTCCCTCTGCTGGTTGTTTTTTTTCTCTTTTCCCACTGAACATCCCAAGCATTTTCACCCTCTGGCTTAAAGATCAGAGAGCGAGTGAGCCAGCTCTCCCCATCATGAATGAATTGCTCCTTTTGCTTGCTTATGCAAGCACAACACAGTGTCTTTGTAGTGGAGAAAAAAACCCCACCAGCTTTTGGAAAGTCTTTATCATTCAGGATAGCCCAATGTGCTTTGCTGAGCTGCAGCAGAGCAGTGAGGGATATATTTAGCTCTGCCTTTGGCATTTGGGAGTCCTGTGCTGGGGTCAGTAGCAGTGGCCAGAATAGGCTGGAAAGCCTCACAGCCCAGTTCAGGTGGATATTTTGGATAGATACCTGCTGGGTGCATAATCCCTCAGCTGGTACAGCAGCACCATGGCCTCCTGGCTGTGCCCAGTGCTATGTAAATGTAATGAACACACAACCCTGCAAGCCAAGTTTGCAGGCACGAGTGGGAGAAGTGTGGATTCTCCATGAGAACTTCTCACATGCCTGTTCAAGGGGAAAAAAATAAAAGTTGCTGGTCACAAAGTGAGGTTAGGGAAATATTTTTATGCTTCTTTGAAGCACATGTTGGTAATCTGGAAGGGGCAGCTCTGTCACCATGGGAGTTTGTTGTGCCCCTTGAAAGATGGCCCAGAGTTGGACAAACCATATTTTGAGTATTCAGAGTTGTTTGAGACTCTCCTAAACAGTATGAGGAGCCTGGTTGTGTTCAGGATATTCTAGCTTAAGTTCCTGCTCAGAGATAGATCAATGTTTTAAAATATCATGCATAGGTATGGAGAGTAGAGGAGCAGGAGTATTTTTCTTCCTTCCCTTCCCCCCATTTCTACTTTTCCCTGCAGGAAATAAACTGGGAAAAGCACTTTCACCGAATGACCCTTCTCAAGGCTCCTCACTCTGAAAATCTTTCCCTTGGGAGATAGGCAAGCACCAATCACTTTTTAGTAGACTCAGAATAAAATCAAGGGAACTCAAAAAGCTAGAAATTAATTTATTTATCTACAGTGTCACAATCTGTCCTTCAGTTGGCTCTCCTGCACACTCCATGTGCTGTGTCCGTATGGCCTTGTCTATGATTACTGTGGTATTTGCTTATCCCCACCCCCCCACAAGGGATAGAGCCCATGCAGTTCTCACTCCTCTGTGGTACCCGTATTATCTTCTCTTTGTCCAATGATCTATAGCTAGAATACATCTTGTGTTCCTCTCCCTGGCTTGTTTAGGCTAAAGGTTAAATTTAACACGGTTTAGTGCCTTTTTACAGCCACCCTGTGAGTTGAGTGCACATATCAACATTCATGGTGCTTGTTTAGACATTTCATACATGTTTATATAGAAACATAGTTTGGGTTGGAAGGGACCACAAAGATCACCTCATTCCAACCTCTCTGCCATGGGCAGGGACACCTTCCACTAGACCAGGTTGCTCAGAGTCCCATCCAACCTGCCTTGAACACTTCCAGGGAATGGGACATTCACAACCTGTCTGGGCAACCTGCTCCGGTGCCTCAGCACGCTCATAGTAAGGAATTTTTTTCTAATATCTAAACCTACTTTGTTTTAGTTTGAAGCCATTCCCCCTTGTCCTGTCACCACATGCTCTTGTGAATAGTTTCTCTTCATAATAGGGAACATCACATTTATAGATAAGATATTCAAAGGAAATGTTTAACAGCAGCACAGTCCTCATCTCTGTTGGTGTGTTTGCCCCTTCTGTGGTTTGTCACTGTGCCTGTGTATCCCACAGTTTGTGCAGGTCACTTTAGGAAGACAGACCTGTTAAAATAGTTTTAAGTTGGTGGCCTGCACTGGCTTTGCTACTTTGTACTTTGGAGTAAATCTCAGGTTGGTTCTGCTGGTGGATGGGAACAGCTTGGAGCAGCTGCCAGCCTGAGCTGAAGAGCTGTGGGGGCCCAGGAGCCCCTCTTAGGTAGAGCTGGCTCTGCCAGACACCCCTGGTCTGAACGCTGCCGTGGTCCTGCTGAGGCCAGTGGGGCTGTGGGGACAGGGTGTGAGGCTTGGCTGACCCAGTGGCTGCCCCTGGACCCCAGGCTGCTCACCCCTTTCTCAGGATCTGTTAGGTTGGAAAGGACCCCTGAGATCATTGAGTCTGACCTATTACTTTTCTACTCTGCAACGTGCCTGCCACTGCCAAGTGCCGTTTATTTCCACTGTTCCTGGTTACTGTAAAGGCTTGGTCCGGACTTGGCTTAGGCCGGCGGTGACCTGCTGTTTCTCTGGTGTGTTATCAGGAAGCCTGGCGGGTCCAGCCAGTGCTGGGAACGTGGGCTGCAGGGTGAGGAGGGATGGGAGCTGGGGGCGGCTGTGTCCCAGCCACCTGCTCGTGGCATTTTGGTGTCAGTGAGCCGTGGATGTGCACCTGGGTGTCAGTTACCCACAGCACACGTGACGCTGTGGCCAACAATGCACAGGAGTTAAACGGAACGGTTCCTGCTGTCATCCAGCCCCTGATGTTATCCAGCCATGGGATAATCTGCCAAGGTCCTTCTCCAGCCTTCACGGATTGGTTTTGCTGGTGCCGAATCCATGCAGAGCTTGTGAAGCCCAGCGGAATGTTGCTGTTTGGATTCAAACTTGTTTAGATTCAAAACACTCACAACAGTTCTTAAAGCTGGGAGGAGCTTTGCTTGTGGGAGGATCTTGGGTTATTAATCCTCCTTTATTCCCCTGTCTGAATTCAAGTTCTGTCCCTCAAAAGCCACATTTTAAACACTGGGGCAGAATGGTCCCAGTTAGAGCTATTCCCTGGTCAGTTCTTGGTTTCACAAATGCGTATTGGGGTCATTTTTTCAGCTGTCTCAGATCTTCTGGAAACATATCTACTGCTTGTTCTTACTGAGAGCTTATAAAATGATTTGCTGGTTGCAAAGATGATCCCCTATAAAATGAAGTCATATATGAAATACTAAATGCAAAGTCTGGAGGGTTCAGGCACATGGTAATTGCCTGAACAATTGACCCTTACAGATGCCTCACTGTAAAGGGTCTTATCACTGCCTTTCAGCCACTTATTTCTTGGAACCAACATGTCCTTCTTGGTAAGGAATGTTTTAGTTTTGCTTCCCCTCAAGTCAGGAGCAGGCTCTTAATCATAGCCTGAAGTATTTCTTAGAAACCTGAGGAATGTATTTGGCTGAGTCTTGGCAGATCTCAACTTTTTTTAGGAGTTTCTCGCTTCAAGGAAGTTACCAATGGTCCATCTGTTGCTTTCTTTTGATGTTCATGGGTGTTTTTGGAGGATGGTGGTCTGGTTGAATTGTGATTTTTGTGGCAATTAATTAAAGCTTATCACTCACTTATAGTTTAATTGAAAGTAGGTCTTGTTTGGATGCTAACTTAGGGGCATTAAACCAGGACAAATTCCAAAAATAACTTCTGAAAAGAGGACTTAGGTCTCCAGGTATATACAGTGTTAGGCCTGATTTGACATCTGATGTTGCTAATACATTATATTCTATTGGCAGGTGGAAATGCTTCCTGATTCCCAGTGACAGTTAGAAAGGGTTATTTTATGGAAATAGGCCTTTCAGTTATTTTTTTAATCTGATCAACATAGAAATGAAGACAAACACATATTTTGCCTCGATAACAGGTTGTTCATTAAAAAAGAAGAATTACTTGCAACAGCCTTCAAAAGGACATAACCACTTCTCATCTGTGTTTCTTTCCTTAGTAGGGCAAGCAGGTGTGCAGGCAAATACCTGCACATACAGATGTGTATGTCACCAGAGCAGTGTCCCTCTTTTCAGATGACACGGTTCACAGCCTGAAAAAAGAATTACAGTGCTCAGATAATGTTGTGGATAAAGCATATGAATTATGGCTATCGATGTGCAGAGAGCCTGTGTCCCTGTGTCCTTGAAATAAAGCTTAAGGCTTTGAGGAACAAAGAGCTCCAGAGCCGGAGGAGGACACTAATTACTGTTCTGCCTCTAAACAAATACTGTCAGAGCTGTCTGGCCTCAGTCTTGCCTGGGCTGTTACAATTCCTTCCAGCTATTGCTAAGAAATCTGATTGAAGGAAAAATTGTCCTCCTCTTCCTTGCATCCCTGTGGGACACAGGATGCCAACATGGCTCAGGCAGAGCCTGATGTTGCCACTTCTGTCGTGACAGCAGAGCTTTGGATGCCTCCAGATCCCATTCCTCTGTGGAGGCCCAGCGGGATGGTGTCCTGCTGAGCCCTGCCCTTGGACACCATCTGTCCCCAGAGCTGCTGGAGTGCCATTCCTGGGAGCGGTGTGGCACCACCATGGGTTACGGCTGTGGCACCTCCATGGGTTATGGCTGTGGCACCTCCATGGGTTATGGCTGTGGCACCTCCATAGGTTATGGCTGTGGCACGTCCGTGGGTTATGTGTGTGGCACCACCACGGGTTATGTCTGTGGCACCACCATGGGTTATGGCTGTGGCACCACCACGGGTTATGGCTGTGGCATGTCCATGGGTTATGTGTGTGGCACCACCACGGGTTATGGCTGTGGCACCACCATGGGTTATGTGTGTGGCACCACCACGGGTTATGTGTGTGGCACCACCATGGGTTATGGCTGTGGCACCACCATGGGTTATGGCTGTGGCAGTGGAGGGCTGTGGTGGTCAAGGGGGCTGTTGTAGAGCCCACAGAACAAGGCGTGTAGTGGGACACCGTGTGTAGGGCTGTGCCTTAGGTTATCGTGGATAACCTCCACCCATGGACAGGGACAGGCAGGAGGGACTGGGCAGCCCGGATGGCCGTGGCTCGACTTGAATTTCCAGCTCTGCTTGGAGGAAGCATTGTAATAACCCCGTTCCCTCGAACCCAGGCTGGGACAGTGAAACAGCAGCTATGGGTGACGGCTGCCCCCGCTCCGTGCGGAAGGGGCTCCGTGTGTGTCCCCTCAGGCCCGCAGGGCCGCGCTGCCCGCGGTTCCCCCTGCCCGGGGCAGTGCCAGGCGCCTCCATCCCGGGGATCGGCGCAGCCCCGCGGCCGCAAGATGGCGGCGGCAGGGCGGCCGCGAAATGGCGGCGGCGGCGCCTGAGGGCGCGCGGGTGCTGCCCCCTGCCCGCTTCCCGGCCCTCATCCATGGATCCCGGGATTTGTCCTGCCCGGGACCGGCACGGGCCCCGGCTCCATCCGGGCATCCTGTCCAGGGATTTGTCCTGCCCGGGACCGGGACGGGCCCCGGCTCCATCCGGACATCCCCAGCTGGTAATCCCCGCGGAGTCCGATGGAAATGTACACGTGCAAATGCTTTGGTGTTGTTTTTTGTTTTTGTTTTGGTTGGTTGGTTGGCTTTTTGTTTGTTTGGGTTTTTTTTTTTTTTTTTGCCTTTTTATTATTTCTTCATTGACTCGTGAAATCTGAGCAAAGCCTTTGATGTACTTTGTTACTTTTGTACAAAAGTAGACAAAAAAATAAAGATGTGTTTTCCCTCTGTGAAGTTTTCCTGACTCTTCTTTCATAGTGTTTTATCTAAGTAAATCCTTAAATATCACAAACACATCCAGCTGCTGGTGGAAAGGTGACTGGGAAAGGGGTGCTCCTTGTTCCAAAAGTTTGTAGCATCATTGTCACTGCATTTTTGTTTGTGACAGTGGGGTTTGAATGCTGCCTTACCAGCGTGCGTGTGATACGGTGTACTGAGATTTCAGTTTTCTTTTCTGGAGAAAAAAAAAAAAAAGAATAAGAATAGATGTTGGGAGTGATTGGACAAAGGTATTTGAATGTTTTGGCACCTAAAATAGTTTGGCCTCTCATTGTTTTGTTGAGGAGCCTTTATTTAAGGGGCTATTCTGTGTGTTAACCCATTTTAATACAAAGATACTAAAAAAAAAAGAGGGAAATACATCTACTTGGTGTTCTGCTCTCCCATTATTGGCTTGAGAAATGCAGTCTGCACAGCACTGGTGTAATCCTTTAAACAGGAGCTGCCCCAGCCACAAGCCCATATAGGCTCCTTTCTTCTGCCCTGCTGCTGAATTTATTCTTTTTGCAAGAAACATTATATTTAATATCATTCATGGTGTTATGGCTATAGTGTTTGATACTGGCCTCTTCCAGAAAATGGCTATCAGATTTATTTTGAACCACTGGCCACACTAGGATGCAGTGGAGGGCCGTGCTGGAGCAACTGCTTATCTTTAATACAGCCGGACGGTCTCTGGATGCTGCAGCTCCCGCTGTACCTTACTCTTCCTCGTGCCAAGACAGCCAGATCCTCCCAGTAGTACCTGTGCTGCTGGTTCTGCTAATGCTTCTCTTCACCTACCACCACTGCTTTTGTTCTGGTGATGAGCAGGAGATCCTGAACAGGGACTTTGCAGCTGCACTCTCACCCGTGTTCATTGTCAGTCCTGCGAAGGAATTGCCTCTGCTGCAAAATGCCAGTGCGGGGTGTCTGCTTGGGACTGCGGGGTCCACACTTGCATTCAGGCTTTTCCAGGCCTGTTGTGGCTTGGATGTGTCTCAGGTTTGCTCGCTGCATATTTCACAGGTGTGTCAGTGCAGTTAAAATGTAACATCTTCTTTCTCTACCACTAGTCACTCGGCATCCGAAGAAGCCTCTGGCTCTGACTCTGCAAGCCAGTCTGAAAGTGAGCAGGGCAGCGAGTCAAACAGCAGCTCCGAGTCCTCTGAGAGTCAGTCTGAATCCGAAAGTGAATCAACGGGTTCCAAATCCCAGCAGACCCCTCCTGAAACCAAAGAAAAACCAGCCTCTAAGAAGGAAAGGATAGCAGATGTTAAAAAGGTATTGCCCCTGCTGCTCTGCACAGACACATTACTCCCGTACCCACCACGGAAGATCAGACAGCAGGACCTCAGTGAAGCTGTGTCCAACTTCCCGGCCACTTTGCACATGGACCAAACAGCCTCTGACCTCCAGTGTCCCCAGAGGCTGCTTGGTCTGTGTGCTGGAGCCCTGCTGGTGTCACCCTTGAGAGCAGGAGCTGCTGTGTTTGTGGAACAACCCCTGAGGCACCAGGTAGACGATGACAGGGCTGACTGGTGCGAATGAGGGGCAGGTGCCTGTCATCAGTACATGATCCTGTCATTTCATCCTCTCCCTCTGTCTTTCCACTCCTCTCTCCTATCTCTTCTCTCCCTCAGAAGTAGTAAAGCTTCCCCATGTGAAAAATAATCAGGGAAAAGGTTTGTCTAGGTTTTGAAGTTTGAACCACTTTGGATTTTTTTACATCGCTCTTCCTCTGAAAAAAGCATAGGGAAAAAAAAAAAGAGGAAGTATGAAAAAGGTATTTAACTTCCATTATTTATTAACTCCATAGGAGTGCTTTTTTGTTCTGGCTTTTTTTTTCCCCTGCAGCTTCCCAGCACCTCCCTAGCAATACCCCTCAGATAGCCAGGTTTTCCCTCCACTTGCTGTCCAGCAGGAAAGGGGATTGCGGGTGTTACTGCACATAGTGTCCCTCTGCACCCCCCAGGGCAGAAGCTGCACCTCAGGTACCTGCTTTACCTGAGGGATGGAGGCACCTGAGTAACACAGGGTAGTGTGAGGTGAGAAGGAGGAGCCCAAATACCATTTGGAGACAGGAACTCAGTGAACTGAGTTTGTTTGGAAGGAGAAAATTCTGGTCAGTTTAGCCTGGTAATTTGTTTGTTTGTGGTGTGTAACCATCCTGTTGTTCTTAGCCATGGGTTGCACTGAGCACAGCTTGCTCCTGAGAGGGAGTTTTATGGAGAAAGTTGCTATGTGTGTGAAGGATAAGGAGGAAGGACAGTGCTTCCAGCCTGCACTGTCCGTGGACCTGCCAGGGAGAAGTGAAGGATTTTGTTACCAGCTTCTCCCTCTCACAAAGCTCCAGGCTGCTGGCTCAGGTCGTGGCTAAACCCTCCAGTGTTCGGACTGCTCAGGGAGGATGAGTTTATAAGGCAGTTATGGTAACATTATATTAAAATTTGTGGCTTATTGTTGATAAGTGGGCACCAAAGGAAGTTTTCTCTCCCTCTGAAGGATTCCAAGAGCATGTCCCTAACAATAAATGTTAACATTATCCTGTGAGGAAGTACATCCATACACAGGGTGATAATTAGCATGGATGAAACATGAAAAGGTCAGGGCACCCTCTAATAAGAAAGCCTCTCCCTTCCTTAATTTCTCTGTTAATGGGTGTCTTCCTTAGCTAGGTCTAACCTAGGTGTGTTGATACCTGTTCTCCTTGAATAACCAATGCAATTAATTATTATATTATTGTTTGTTTGGTATTTGTCTAGATACACCCATGAAGGCGAGGTTAATCTGTGTTAGGTGCTATTAAGATTTGTCATGGAAGTTGCTCCCACATTCAAAACCCATGCCATTTAATAGATGAAAAGACAAGTTCTTCAAATAGTTTGGGGAGCATTTTGATTTATTCTGTCATGTGAATGTACCTCTGTACTTGCATGCCCAACAGATACACACTGTCACAATCTGTCCCTTATCCCATTACTCCTTTCACAGAGGCAGAAAAATTGCTGGGCTGCAGCCTTGTATCCATCACGCACTCAATCCCAATCATTGCTGCATCTGGCAGTGTATTTTGATTTCCTTTTCCTGCCAGTGGTTTGCAGTGGTATTTGAGCACTGGAGGCAGAGAGAATCAGAAGGAAATGAATAGATGTAGAAAACTAAGCTCTGCTGAGGGAGAGAGGAATTGCTGGTGTAGGATTTTGAGGGGCATGGTGGTGGTTTGTGTCTGCCTTGTAACTCTTGTTTCCTGTGTCACCAGCACAGCTCTGCATTTATCCCCCTCAGGGCATCCATTCTTGTCTCCCCCTTCTCCTGTCCATCCACCAGAACAATTGCATGCTCTTGTACACAGTGTATTAAACTGGTGACGGCCTCGTCTTACAGCAAAGAGCACAACCATTCCCAGCAGTCACCTCTGCACCTCCATGTCCCCTGTGCTGCCAAACCACATTTGTGTCAGTGCATTTGGGAGAAGAACCAGCGGCCACAGCCTTGCCTTGCCAAAGGACAGGGTATCTTCCTCCATTTGCCATCCAGGCTGGGCCACAGAATTCACCTTTGAAGTTGCAGCTGGCAATGTCTCCAGGCAGCTGGTGGGGCATTCCCTATGGAAAGGAATTGTGCTGGAAGCCGTTAGTGACAGAGAATTGCCCTGTTGACTTGGTATGTCTGTTCATTCCACCTCCAAGGTGTTGACTCCATGCCTTTGGTACCAGTGCTGCAGAGGGCTGGTCACCTCAACACTCTGTCCTTCAGCCTGAGGGAGCTGGAGAGTGATTTGTACCTTGGTGGAAAGATGGACCACTGTAAAGATAACACTGAGATAAACACATGCTACTTTAGAGTGGTGCCAAATACCCCAAAATAATAATAATAATATTTTTCAGCCAGTTTTTTTAAAGTGTCCATCTACTGGTTGCTAATTCCCTAATGGTTTTATGTTGATTTTTTTTTTTTAAAACACCATCAAGCTTCTCTAAATGTCAGAAATAATTGGGGTGAAGCAGGCCTTCTGATGGTCTGTTTATTTTGCAGATGTGGGAAGAATATCCTGATGTTTATGGGGTTAGGAGGTCAAACCGAAGCAGACAAGAACCGTCACGATTTAATATAAAAGAGGAGGTAAGGAAAAAAAAAAAGGATGAGGGATTACTGAACATATAAAACCAACCAAACCCAAAGAGCAAAGGGAGGTCTCATCTGCATTGCCTTGTAAACACTGAGTCCCAGCTTGGTGCATGGATGTTGGAGCTCACAGTTGAGGTCCCAGTCCTGCAGCTGGATCCGCTTGGTGTGGGACCTCTGGAGTGAGCGGGACACTGCGTGGGCTGAGATCTGCATGCACTGATCTGATTGCTGGAATGGGGCGTAATGCAAGTCATGCTCTGCTGTAGGAACATCCCGGAGAGGAGTCTGTGTAATTAAAAAAACCAGAACAAAACCAAAATGCAACACAAATCCAACCAGGAATAAAGGAAAGTTCCCAGAAACACCTCATAGCAACAAAACAGTCATTGTTGCCCATCCTGGAATGGATCCCACTAATAAATGCTTTTGTGTGTGTGCTATTTTATGACCCATCACTTTTCTCTGGTTGAATATTGGGGAGTCTTTTATGCTTCAGTTGGAGGTGACAGTGGTTAGAGCCTGGCAGCCAAACCTCCTAATTGTTCCTGTTTCAGAACACTGTTGGGTTTTTTTTTCTGAAGATGTAGGAATTAGGTGCCGCCTTCATTTGCATCTGACAGGTTTTCTGCATGGAGCATTTCATCTGCAGGTCTTCAGGAAGGTCGAGTAGCTATAGCAGAAGGGAAATAGAACCAGAGAGAGGCTTCTGTGGAGAGCTTGGGGCTTAGGGCTGGGAATCTGAAGATAAGCAGCAGACTTTGAGCAGGGCAGGAGCCCAGTGGTGCTCTCTGACTCAGGCTGTTTGTGCTTCACCACCAAGAGGTGCATTTGGATGCTCGAGGGGTCACACGCAGGTCTCCAGCTCCTTGCTCTGGTGCGTTATTGCTGAGCCTTGTGGCACCCCAGTGCCACCAGCTGCCCTCCCAGACTCCTGTGCTGGCTGTCCCGCAGAGCAGAGGTCAGGAAGGGGCTCAGGGTGCACCATTTGACGTAGCTTTTGTTTTCCTTTTCAAGTTGGCAGAGGCCGGGCTGGCCGGCCGCCCCTCTGTGCGATGCCCCGGCATGCACTGTGCCAGCGACCTCACACCCACCCCAGAGCTCCGCTGCACACCCCCCTGCCCTCTTAGGGGCCCAGGTAAGTCCCTTCTTTTTTTGTTTTACAATATTACGTGGTTTTGCAAATGTTGTTTTCTTTTTTGATATCTTTATTTCCTACTACTTAAGGTACGATAAAATTTTTTTTTAAATCTGAGACGCAAAAACTTTGCTATACCACAAAATATTGTAAAAAACAAAAAAAAACCCCAAAGGTCCTCCGAATGGCCCCCACTGCAACTTTTGTGAAACAGCTGAAATTAAAAAACTTGGAGCACCCCCTCATCCCTCTTTCCCCAAAGCAACACTGACTGGTCCCCATAGGGCAGCTCCCATGTGCAGCAGAATCCGATGGAGGGTGTGACCTGTCAGGAGCACAGTGCTGTGGCCTCGCAGAGAGCAGGAGGAGATGGAAAGTCTTGTTTTTGGAAGACACCAAGAGAGAGGAAATAGCATAGCTCAAGCCTGTGTGGTGCTGAGCACTCCTTGCTGCTGCTGGAGCTGGCAGAAATCCAAGGCATGTCTGAAGATGCCTTTTGCCTTCGCAGGGTTAATCCTGTCACCAGTGACCCGCGCCTGTCGTTTACTGCTTGGGACTTCCAGCACAGTGTCTGGGGACTTGTAATTGCCTTCTTCCCTAATGCTTCTCTGCAGATTAGCAAAGAGCATCGTGCAGGCAGCGTGGCTCAGAGACCAGAGCAAGGATGAGCCATCCCAGCTCCCTGCGCTGCCCCGTGACTCACCTGCGTGGGGGAGATGGCGCAGAGCTGGAGGTGGTTCAGGTTTTGGGGCCCTGCTTAATCACTGTGTCCTCTGAGAGCAGCACTCTGGGTAGGGTTATTTGTGTGTTAGGAATGGTTCCCTTCTGGGGATTTCTGGGCTCGTTGTGTAGGTGTCCGAGGTGCGATCAGGGAGGGAGATAACTTGTGATCAATACCCAGGCGTGGGCTGAGCCATCGGGGAAGCGAAAGCGCAGCTTTGCATAGGAGCACAGAGCTGCTCAGAGGCCCAGAGCTGTCTCCAGGAACAAGAGAACGTGTGAGCTTTTTAGTAAAAACACTACTTGCCCAGGCATTTTCTTTGCAGTTAATAAATCACCTTCAGGTTTCAGCCAGGGGATGTGAGGCATGCAGAACCAGGTGCCTTTCAGAGTATTCAGATTGAAAGGGGGGAGATTTAGGTTAGATGTATAAAGGAAATTATATATATAAAGGAAATTATATATATAAAGGAGGGTGGTGAGACCCTGGCACAGGGTGCCCAGAGAAGCTGTGGCTGCCCCATCCCTGGAAGTGTCCAAGGCCAGGTTGGATGGGGGTCTGAGCAACCTATGATAGTGAAGGTGTCCCTGCCCGTGGCAGGGGGTTGGAACTGGATAATCTTTAAGGTCCCTTCCAACCCAAACCATTTTGTCATTTCATTATTCTGATTCTGGGGCAGTTGAGAAATAAATGTGGCCCAACCAGACAATATTTTTACTATTAAAAAAAAAATAGTTTCAGATTGAATTTGGTGACAAATATCAGTACATTTTTTCTATCAAAGAGAGGCCAGAAGTCACACACCAGTGTGTTCTAAAAATACAGCTGGTTTTCCTATTGGAAGAAAAAATACTGCTCATTTGCATTTTGGTCAATGCTTTGCCTCACGTATTTGCTGAAAATTCAAACACTACTGGTCTCACTGGGAAGGAGAAGTTCAGCAGACATAAAACTAACCTGATGAGCTGAGATTCTCCAGATTTTCTGAAGCACTAGAATTTGGCCTCTGTTAAGCCTGAAATGAGCAAGTGTTCACTTTGTCTTTAGTCTGAAATACTTACTGGCTCTGTTTAAGCAAGTCGTTATCTCTCCTAATGTGGGCTCCAGAGGCTCACCTGGACCTCCTCTCCAATGGCCTGGAATCTCTATTTCTCCTGCCCCAGGCTAGTGGCAAGGACACTCATGGATAATCTATAGGAGCAGAACTTTGAATTGCTCCGCAGCAGAATACATTGTAATTAATCTAGTAAAAGTGTATGCACTTTATGTGCTGGGAGAGGGAAGGAATTGATGTGAGGAGTCAGTGAGGCAGGGAGAGGGAAGACTGATCCCTTAAGCTGGAGATGGGGAAATTGTAAGAGGCCAGATCCTAGTCCAGCTGGAAGCAGTGGTGCAGGAATAAATTGGGCACATTTGTAGTGTTTTATTAGGGGGAGCTAGGGAAGACAGGCTGTCTTTCCCTTTGGCCACAGCAGCAGCACCCCAGTGGGGCAGCCTGAGCCCAGCACTGGCACTCGGGCTCTGGAGCGAGCAGTGTGACCCCAGCATCTCGTGCTGGACTGACAAAAATCCGACTGGGGACTGGGGATGGACTTTGCCAGTCTAGCTTGTGTCGTTTGGGGAGGTGACATTATTAAAATTCAAATTGCATGTGATTTCCCAACCAGTCTGTTCCTGATGGTGATGGTGGGCAGACAGGGCCTCAGGTGCATGCTCTGGAGCTGGCATGCCCTGGCTCTCTGGCTGTCCTCTGTGCTTCCTTGAACAAGGAATTTATCCCCAGGAGACACGATGGAGCAGGGAGGAGAGGCTGAGGAGCTCCAGCACGGCGCTTCCCAGCTCTCCATATTGGGACGGGGAGGATGTGGGAGCACAAGGCAGGCAGATGACTCAGGCTGGGGACTGGCTGTGTCAGAGGAGATGGAGCTGGGCTTGACATGCATGCAAAACAGACAATGGTGCCTTTGAGAAATGTAAGAGAAGGCGGCTGAGCTGCAGTCACAAGTTACATTTTTCGAGGTGGAAGAGGGGAGGAAAAGTCGAGTCATGAAGAGATTGTCATCAGCTTTGTAGACACGGCAACAGGGCAGGAGGAGAGTACAGACATTAGGAAAATGGACACTAGAAACTTGGAAAATGGGATTTTGGTGCAGAAGTGGAGTTAATTTCAAAGAGCTAAAGGTTGTATTTAGTTTTCTCCCAATGTGATCTTCTCTGACGCAGAGCAGAACAGAAACCCACCTCTCTTTACTTGTGGCTTGCCAAAAGACAGCAAAAGTAAACGTGCACTGAGGGACAGCTGTTAAAATCATGCCCATCTGGAATGGAAAAGCTTCAGAAAGTGGACAAGAGATTAAAAGAGGAAAGGAAAACTGAGGACTTCTAAATTTTGTGTGTCAAAACTGAAATCTGTTTAATGCTTAGCCTGTGTTGCAAGGGTAGGTAGGGCTCTCCGTGGTGTTTGCCAGGCACTTTCTTCATGCTTGGTAAATGAGACAGGGATTTCATGCAGGGCTGTGAAACAGGTGGATGAACACGTGTTTGCAGTAAGGTATGGTGCAAAAGGTGTTGTTGTGCCACATGCAAATCTGACACCAAATCCAGGAAAGCTCGTGGTCTGACATGGTATCCAATATTTTAGTGTATTTTAATGGATTCACTGATGCAAGCGAGACAGAAACTCCAATGGGTGGAAGGAAAATGGGAATGAAGGATGCATGTTGCAACTCACCATTTCACAAGGTCCTTGTGTGCACAGCTGTGTGAGCTCTGTCCAGGAGGGGAATGGGGTGTCAGGGGATGCAAACTGTGGTACCCATGGTGATGGACAGACAGTGCCTGGAGCCAAAGCCAAATACTGTGGCAAAAAGCAGCTAGAAGCAGAAGATTTCCAGTAAGTGTGTGGAGCATGCAATCTTAGAGGCTACTTCTGTCATTTCAATACTTCTTTAGAAATCTGACATGGGTTTCTTCAGTTTCGTCCCTGCCTATTTGTGTTTTCTGGGGGAAGCTAAGCAGAAGTCATGCTATCTGTGTGGTGATCTGTTTACATGGTTGACTAGTTTTTATGAAAATGGGGTTGTGTACAACCAGCATAAAGAGATTTATTTTAGGTATCTTAGTCTGTGGGAATTAGTGACGCCCACTTTTAAAATAGTACAGCAAGTAGTTAGAATAACTCTAGATATACTTAGCCAGAGAGACTTCACTGGTGGAGACTGTGGGACTAGGAAGAAGGAAGGCAGCAGGACATGCCTCTGACCCAGTCAGGTCCTTGGTGACTTTTGCTGTGGGAGAAAAAAACCAACAGCAAGACAAGGACACTCTTTTGATGAGAATATTGTCTTTTTATGACTATATTTTTATTTCATTCCTTGTAGAAAGTTTGTGTAAAGAAGGCAGAGATCACAATGCATTTGTTGGGATAAATTCACCTGTGGGTTTGCAATCCCTGGGGTGCTGCACACACTGCAGATCTGCCTGGCCACTGCTGCCATGGTGTCTCTTGGGCACTGGGGGTTGATGCTGAGGGGTGGATAGGTCCTGAGCTCAGGGACTCCAGGATAGGTGATGTTGTAGAGCTCTCCAGGCTCCCTGCAGAGAATTTCCTTCCTCACACTGAGAGCAGAACAGCAGGACTATGAAGCTGAGGTGGTGGTGCCAGGAGGCAGCTGCTCTGCACCAAGGTGTCCTTCAGGCTGCAGGGAAAGGAGCTGGGCTCAGCCCACGGGCACGTGTTTCACTTGCATCCTTGAGGAGCCAGTCCAGAGTGACACCTACAACCTGATTTTCTTTCTTTTCAATTAAAGGCAAGTAGTGAATCTGAAAATGAGAGCCCTAAAAGAAGACGCCAGAAGCAGTTGAAAAGAAAGTAAGTTTCTAAGGAAAGGGTTTGAGTGGTGATGCTTTGGTTTATTTCTCAGAACAGCAGCACATTGGATTGTTTGATAGGAGTTGGAGAGTTTGTAAAATAAACACTTTAATATTTCCAGTAATAATACTCTGGATTACTAAAATTGAAGTATGAATGTGGATCTATAGATGGATGCAATTTTCCAACTTTTGTTTGTATTTTCCTACTGTGCCTGTGATGGAATCTGAATGAGTCAGGTTCACTTTCTGTTGTCAGTCTTTCACTCTTCCTTCAGGTTACTGATTCTCCTTCAGAGATACTTAAAACAGTTTAATCCCTTCTCCTCCCACCTTTTTGATTAACTGAGAATAAAATGCCAAATTATTATCCTCTTTTGTCTTTTATAACCCTCCGTTAAAACAAAAGAACTTCCATAAAGAGTGCTTTCGATGTCTGAGCACTGTAACTGAGCTCACTTATAGTCATATTTTACTGCCTTTTTCCCCATCTAAGAAGTACCTTTTAGTTTTTCCAAAGTGAAGTAAAGTGAAGTAGGGAACCACGAGCTGCCTGATGGAGAAAATCTAAACACAGCCACATGGTCCTGCTCACTTTCTCCTGCATCTTGTGTTTTAACTCTTCATTCAGTTGTACCCATCAGTGGAGGAGGGAAGGTGATAAAGCAGAGGGAGGACTGTGGTTATATGAACCTCTCCTGGTCAAGGAGAATGATCTTTGTGGACCCTCCATATCCCCTTGGAGAGAGGAGGGGCTCCTTCAAAAAGCTTTTTGGAGCTTCAGCTTTGTTCTGAGTTGCCCTCAGAGAATGTGCTTCCTTCTGCTAATGGTACAGTGTGACTTGGCTTCACACTTGGAAACTTGAATTGGCAGGAGAATTTAGATGTCAGGAGACTTGTCGTTCCATTTTCTGGGCTCCAAGGCTCTCATGTAACTGTGCACATTGTGGCTCATGCTCTGTGACAGTGAGCACCTCTCTTCAGATCCTTCCAGCCCATCTCAAAAATGCAGAAGTAGAGAAAAAAAAATCATCAAGCAAAGCCCTTGCCCTGCCAGGTTTGAGCAGTACAGCTCTGCCATCAGCACGTGGTTGCATGTGGTAAGAGCTCCTCTCACTCAAGGCAATCCTGCCTCTGTGTGAACAAAAGCACAGGTGACTAAGACCCCCCCTCCTAAAAGCAGAGAATCGCACCAAAACATTCCCCCTGCATTGCACTGAACAGCCAAGGATGCAGTTTTGAACTTTTTTCCTGTAATTATGGCCCTGATGGTTTGTTCAGGTATTTGTGTAGAAATATCATTGCCCTTCATGACCTACATTTCTGACCGCAGAATTAAATGGAAAAGAGAGGTCTCTGCTGGAGAAGAGGATGAAGATGGAGGGGAGCAAGGCACCAGTGGAGAGAGTGAGCCTGAACCGAAGAAAATTAAAGCAAGAAGGCCTGTCCAAAGGAGGTAAGGAATGATTGGTTCAGTCTCTTTTTCTGCCTGTGCTGCATGGAGAGGAAATCCCTATTTGTCACTAATGAATGTGTATTTTTCCTGCAATATTACCCTTGTTTATGACCTAGTAAACCTAGAGCCTAGTTACTCCCTCATCTCATGCTCCAGTGAGCAATAGAGTGGTTTCCATGATAGTTAGAGCAGATTAAATCCCTTAGGAGTCTAGTATTTGAGATTCGTGCTTCCTTAAAGACTAAAGCGGGTATTTACATAAACCGTGCTGTATTATGGCTTTATTAACTCTTATTTTAGAACAGTGGCCAAAACTGGTGTTAAAAAGCCCCACAAAATCCAGCGTGGGAAGAGGAAGAAACCAGACTCATCAGAAGATGATGACGATGACGAAGACGATGAGACCCCCAAAAGACAAACTCGGCGAAGAGCAGCCAAAAATGTCAGGTGTGAAGAAGTGTGGGGTTGCTTGGGGGTGAGAGCTGGCTGGGGAAGAGGGGATACGGGGGGGCCCTGACTGCCTGTGTGGTCCTGCAGAGACCCTGCTCTGCCCTGCAGGGACCTGTGGCTGAGGTGTGGCTCTTCTGACAGGTTCATGCTGGGAACATCCGGGTTTACCTCGTTTTGCCATCTGTGAAGGAGGGAATGTTTACCAGTCCCTCTTAGAGAAACGTGAGGAGGTTTGCATGATATTTGTAAAGCACTCTCAGATGAGATTAATAATTGCAAATAATAGATGAAAGTGGGCAAAAGGGAGCAGCTGTGCTGGGCTGGACCAGTTGTCAGAGAGTGGCTGATAGGTAATGCCTTGGGACAGAGTGTTGAGACAGGGCGGAGGTAAAGCTTTGTCCATTCCCCAGTGTACCTTCTCACCTTTCGGGCAGTCCCAATAAGGGACTTACGAAGAGCCATCAAAATGATATTTTGTGGTGGTTAAACATTCATCAAAGATGAGAAGTGCAGTTCCTAGGGCAGTGTAGGCACCCATGCAGCCTTTCAATGCTTTGCAACCTCCATAGGATAATCTTTACCTCAATAGTGGAGACTTTCTCTGTTATGGCCTTGCTTCTGCTGCAGAGATTGTTCCACCTTATTGGCCATGGTCAGAAAAATTATATGGGCAAGATAGAGGATTAGTCTGATAAAGTGTAGCTGTCTAAGTGTCTTGGGGAAAAATACTGAATGGATGACTTAAGACATGCATATGCTGAATGTGCACTAAACCACAGGATAAATGCTGGAGAAGGTGCTCCAGCCTGAGCCATTCTCTGTGTTGGTGGGCTGGGAAGAGCCAAGGGTTTTATATCAGTTTGGTTTTGATCTTATTCAGCTACAAAGAGGATGATGATTTTGAGACGGATTCTGATGACCTGATAGAGATGACCGGGGAAGGCGCTGATGAGCAACAAGACAACAGTGAAACTATTGAGAAAGTCTTGGACATCAGGCTTGGAAAAAAGGGAGGTGCGTGGCTCTGGAAGAAGCCTTTATTTCTGATGGCAATCGCACACGCTCACGGTTTCTTTTGAGCTGGTGCAATGCTTTTGTAACTTCAAAGTGGGGCCAAGGGTTGTTTCAGTGCTTTTCATCTTTTCCTCTGTGCCTCTTATTTACGTCTTGTAATATGTAATAGCTTTTGGAACATGTAATATTTAAAATCCTGAAATCTCTATAGTTTACGTGCTCGGCAGCTTTCATTTAGCCTGCACGCGTTTTAAAGATGCAGCCATTGTTCTGCTATTCCTGCTTTTCTCTGTTTTGAAATATAAAACAGATCTCGGAGAGTCAGTTTTCATAGCCCCATTGACAAAGCCATAATGAAAATAAAGCCAATGTTTTGTTCTCAAAGCCTTACAAAAGTGTTTTTGTAAAACTGAGTGCTTGTGAACACTTTCAAGGGGCCTTTGAATTATACTTAAAGAGAAGCTACTTACGACAGATTTAAAAAGATTCTGTTGTATGGAAAACTTTCTGTGTGCCTGCCTTATAGGGTTGCAGAATCTGTCAGACGTTCTTTGTGCTCCCACAAAAGATGTATTAGAAGAATAACTTTCTGCTCTAATGCAGTTGATGCCCAGTGGTTGATAATGAAGGTACCAAATTCAGGCTGGTCTCTCTTGCAGCCATTGGAGCTTCCACCACGGTGTACGCCACCGAGGCCAATGGCAACCCCAGCGCCGACTTCGACCCCGAGAAGGATGAGGGGGAAGTTCAGTACCTGATCAAATGGAAAGGCTGGTCGTACATCCACAGCACGTGGGAGAGCGAGGAGTCCTTGCAGCAGCAGAAAGTGAAGGGCCTGAAAAAGCTTGAAAACTTCAAGAAAAAAGAGGAAGAGATCAAGCAATGGTAGGCTTCACTCCAAGCAGGAATTTGGCCTTGGGCGAGTCATTTTTAGCCAGAGGTTTGAGGAGTCATGACTGAAAATGTTTGATTTCTTCTTACAAAGTGTGTTTCATGTGCACTCTGGTCTCCCTTTGCCTACTGAGGAGTGTCCCCCCTCACAGAAATGATGAGTGTGGTGTGGATGGCTGTAAAATGGAGAGGGCAAGGCATGAAATTCACACTATTGCTGCTTCCTGGGCTTGATAATTGGGAGAGCTGATGACAAATAAATGGTGCACAGACTCACCTGGCCCAGGAGGTGCTGTGAGGGCTTGTTGCATTGTTAATTATGGGCTTCTCTGTGTGCAAGTTTTTGCATCAGTTTATGTCCAGCTTCCCCGGGAACTATAAGGGGAGCTACAGCATGTTTCCAAAGTATTAAAGCTGGAGTAGCAGCTTCCATCCCTGTTTGATTCCTGTTTCGAGACTGATTCTTGCATCAGAAAAAGGCAGCATTTAACAGGGCAGCAATCTGAACATCTATGACATTCACTTCTCAGCAATAATTTATAATTATAGGAAATTTAAGAAACATGTCATATAACAGTAGTTTGCTCCTGTGACTTGTCTGAATGACAGAACCGTGTAGGAAAGTGGATTTTATATATGTAACATCCGTGAGCACTATGACAGAAGCATTATGGTGGTTTTTCTGTTTGTTTGTTTTGGATTATTTTGCATCTAGGCTGGGCAAGGTGTCACCTGAAGATGTAGAATATTTCAACTGCCAACAAGAGCTGGCTTCAGAGCTGAACAAACAGTATCAAATAGTGGAGAGGGTAATTGGTAAGTGGAGCTAAGACTTGGTAAAGGGGTGAAGTAGGAGTGGGAACTTTAATCCATGTGACAGCAGAATGAGTGTGCAGCTCTCTCTTCTTCCCTGTCCTCCAGTATCCCTGAAGAAAAAGCCCTGGTGTTTAGGGTATTTCATGGTATGAAATTTAGGAATTTGGACAGTAGAAATCCAGATTTACAGATTTGTATTTATAAGCAATACGAATCAGGGACTCTGCTTGCCTGGATTATGGGATGACATCCTAGTTTCCAAGGGGTTGCTGAAATTGTCGCTGCTGAAGTTCTTTGTCTACCACCCTTTGGATGCAAGGTGTGCAGCTCCAAAGCAGCAGCATGGAAAAGCAGCCTGGCTTTTGTGAGGACCACTTTCTGTGGTGTGGTTGAGGATGTGGTTGGGCTGCAAGGCAGCTCAGGGGTGAGATTTTCATGATTAATTAATAAAAGTAAAAGCAGAACCTACTGAGCACTTTGGTAATATCACAATCATGTCAGTCAGAGGTGCCAGCACCCACTTGCTTTGGGAATTGGTGTGGAGAACTGTTTGACCTATTTCCAGTAGAATTCCTGTAAAAACGTGGGTGTGAGGCAGTGATCGCCTGCCCTGCTCCCTCTGCTGGCTGCCAGCATCCCAACCCTCCCTTCCCTTCTCTCTCCAAACACAGCTGTGAAGACCAGCAAATCTGCCACGGGACATTCAGATTTCCCAGGTAAAAGAACATTTTTTTGGGCTCTCTACACTTTTCCTACGAGCCAGCCTGTCTTATGGCTGTCCGGGCAGTTCAGCTTGTGAACCGTGCTTGTGGTTCAGCCACAGGTGCTGAGCTTTGGGCTTTTTTGCATGTTTTACAGCAAACAGTCGCAAAACATCCTCAAATGACCCCGAATACCTGTGCAAGTGGATGGGGCTGCCCTATGCCGAGTGCAGCTGGGAAGATGAGGCTCTGATCAGCAAGAAATTTCAGCACTGCATCGACAGCTTCAACAGTCGTAACAACTCCAAGACGATTCCCACCCGGGACTGCAAGGTTTGCTGGCTTCTCTTCTCTCCTTTGCTGGGTTCCTCCAGGCTGGGGGAAGATGTGAGCAGTGGGAACATGAAATTTTGTCAGGATAAATGTCAGAGAACATTTTCCCATCCTCCCACCTGCGTGTGAAGGGTTGTTTGCTGTTCTTGTATTGTACTTCAAGCAGAGATGTGAACCCCTTTGAGTTTCATTTACTCTGTGCACAGTGAGAACGTTATGTCCCCCTGGGGAGTGGGAGGCTTAATTAATCCTTGCAAAGTGCTTCCTCCTCAGAAGGAGCTGCAGCAGTTTTAATATCAGTTGGATGAAAAAACAGCACACCTGGGAAAAGAGGAAGCCTGCAAGATGCTGATACAGTGAAGGAGAGGGACAGAAATAATGGGAGAAAAACCAAAAGAGGACAAAGAAGGAAGTGGAGCTTGTTCCAACTCCTCTGCATTTTGTGCAGCTTACTACACTCCTGGGGGACTCAGAGCCCTGATCATAAACCAGAGGGCAGCAGGCAAATCACGAGAAATGCAGACACAAGCACTGGCTAGGAAAATGTGGATAGACTTGAACCAGTGAAGAGATATGCACTCTTTGCTGAATTCACAGATTTTATTGCTGAATTTTCAGCCTTTCAGCTACTGACTATTTTGTCTTTTTCTTCGATGGACTTAATGGCAGCGTCTCTTTCAGGTGTTGAAGCAGAGGCCGAGGTTTGTTGCCTTGAAGAAGCAGCCCTCGTACATCGGCGGGGAGAACCTGGAGCTGCGGGATTACCAGCTGGAGGGCCTCAACTGGCTCGCTCACTCCTGGTGCAAGTATGTACAGAGGCTCTGGTGTTCATTCTGTGGCTTTTTTGTCCCAGAAGGATTTGGCACTCCTGTTTTCAAGTGAGGTCTTTACCCACCCTTCTTCTGCAGCTTGGAGGATTTAAAATGTTACCATGCCCAGCTGCATTGCAGACACTGCAAGCAGGAACTACCTAAGCATGAACTTAAGAAACCTTGTGTGAAAACAGAAAGCATTTTCCCTGTCTGGGCCTGTTCACATGCTGAATTTGGCTCTTGTGTGAGTCTGGTACATATCAGCCCTAGACTTCCATTGGCTTAATAGGAAAAAAGGTTTCTGGCTCAGTGTGCTTATATACTTTGAGAAATGTCCTTCTAAAATTAGGCCACTGATTCCCCTCTGCCTTTACCTGTTTTCCTCCAGTTTGGAGTAATCAGAGTTAATTTTTGCAAGTTATTGTGCCATGTTCAATCTGGCTGTCCCTGGGATGCACTTGGAATTGCTCAAATAACTGTTTTTGCACTGCCTCTCTCTGTCCTTGTTGTGGATTGCTGTTCATGCGGAGCACAGTAAACTAGTAGTGGCAGAAACATGCCCTCAGACAGAATTCTTGTTTGTTCTCCTCTTTCTCAGGAACAACAGCGTGATCCTGGCTGATGAAATGGGACTGGGCAAGACGATTCAGACAATATCATTCCTGTCCTACCTGTTCCATCAGCACCAGCTGTACGGCCCTTTCCTGGTGGTCGTGCCCTTGTCCACCCTCACCTCCTGGCAGAGGGAGTTTGAAGTGTGGGCGCCCGAGATAAACGTGGTGGTTTACATTGGAGACCTCATGAGCAGGAACATGGTGTGTAATCAGAGAGCAAAGGGTGAGGGCTCGGGGAGAAGCACTGGGTGCAAAGCAGCAGCTTGTGCGTGATGTGTGTGACACACAGTCAGCTGGAGAGGCTGGTGGATAGTGCTGGCAGCACTGCAGGCAGCTGGAGCTGGTGTAGCTGAGCATGTGGGTGTAACTCCCTGCTGCAGGGAATTTTCTGCTTTATTTTCTCTCTTGGAGTCAGTGCAGGAGTACTGGCTTCTCTCAGAGTCTGGAAGCCAGTACTGATCTGGGCTGAAACATGCAGTGAGGAGTCCAGCAGTGTAAAAGTGCTTGTCTTCAGTGTTTGGAGCTATTCAGACAATGGAGCACACAAGTGTTGGGACTCTGGTGGTGACAAAGTGAGGTGATGTGTCCATTAATGTCACAACAGCAAGCTGACCTTATTCTGTTACCTGTGCAAGGGCAGTTGAATCATGTGTGCGCTAAAACAAGTTGTTCCTTGGGCACCTTGAGCTCATCAAATGGCACCTTGGAACAACAGGGGTTTGGACTTGGTTGGAGTCTCTGGCTACAGCTACACTTAAAGAAAAATTGTTAACTCTTTCCATTTGATAACGTGTTGAAGTAAGTTTTTGTCTCCCCTCACAGATACGTGAATATGAGTGGATCCATTCTCAGTCTAAAAGATTGAAATTCAATGCACTTATCACAACATACGAGATCCTCCTGAAGGATAAGGTGAGTAATGGTCCAAGGATGTTTTTACTTAGACTTTCTCTCATTTTCAAAGGGGAAAGCCAGTCCTCAGCTAGTGGGTTTCACCTCTTCCCTCTGTGGTGATGGAGAGCTACAGCCACTATTGGCTTTCGCTTTCCAGTAGTGCACAGGGAATGTGGGACACATGTTACAGTGTCTTCACTCTTGTACTGCACAGTTGTTCTATTCTTGCTATTCTAAGTCCAGCAGTACCTGGATTTTTACCTGGTTTAATTTAGGCTTGTTAAGAGGACAAAACGTTACACTGAACCTCTGGCCACAGTGTTAACAGTATTTATATTTTTACATCTACAAGAAATCCATCGGCTTAGGAAATATTCATCAGCACTATCAGTGTATCACTGAGTCCTAGCAGAAAACAAAAAGCTTAAAAAGAGAAAAAAAATTAAAATCAAAACTCTTGGATTACCTGAACTTTTTAGGCTTGTTCATCTACTCTCCTGTTCTTGCTCCAGTGGGACTAGTGCTACCCAGGGCCCCAAGGGTATGGAGTAAAGAGCTGGGAAAGGACTGTGCTTTCTGGGTGAAGCAGAGGAGGATTAGAATAGGTGTACTTGCTGCAAGACTACTGAGATACAGCAGCAGTGTGGTACAGCATGGCTAATTTCCACTGTTTCCTTTCTGGGAAGACACCTTGGTCTCCAAATTTTGTTAGCAAGAAAATCCTGGAGGGCTGTGGAGGATGAAGGAGGTGCAGGGCTGGGGCAGGACACCCTGGGCAGCACACACTGCAGGGCTTTCTGCCCTTGGAGAGAGACACACGTGCAAGGTGCTGGGGCCTGTCTGACCCAGCGTCTCCTCGGCGCCTCTGTTTTTTCCCTTCTCTTCCTCCAGACTGTTTTGGGAAGCATTAACTGGGCCTTTCTAGGCGTGGACGAAGCCCATCGGTTGAAAAATGATGACTCCTTGCTGTACAAAACGTTGATTGATTTCAAGTCCAACCACAGGCTGCTGATCACCGGCACCCCGCTTCAAAACTCACTCAAGGAGCTCTGGTCCCTGCTGCACTTCATCATGCCAGAGAAGTGAGTCTCCTTTTGGGCCTTCCAAGAAATGTCTCGGTCCATTCTCATCTGTTAAATAGGCTCAAGGGAGTGCAGAATGGCAGAAATCCCTGAATTAAATCCCTGAATTAAACTCAGTGGTGTGACAGCAGTGATAGGAGAACAGACATTAGCTGGGAAAATCAAAGGTTAAATAACTAACACAAGGAGTATTTCTGGCAGCAAACTGAATGGGGAAACCTGATACACGGCTTTCAAATCTGTCTGCTGTCTTCCAGCCATCTCTAAAAAGCTAAACTTGTTTTAAGGAAATCATCTCAGCCCTTTCTGAGGTTTCCAGTACAATGTGGTTCAGGCACCCCTGCCAACCATTTCATGGCAGCTCTGGCTGATTGTGTGTCCACAGTGTAACAAATGTTTTGTTTTCTTTAAAATAAAATGGGCTGTGGGCATCTCTAAGGCTAAGGCAAGCATGCCCCAAAGCTCACTAAAATGATGTTTGACTGCAAGAAGAGCTGTCCCCCAAATTCTTTTTGTTGGATCACAGAAAGAGTGAAGGAGAGGCTTGAGGTAGAGGAGAGAGGATCTCCACATGTCAAAGAAGCTGTCAGAGGAAGCAACAATCCCAAAAGAGCCTTCAGAGCAGGGTAAAACAGTCCCGTTGTCAAAGCCCTGCCTCAGGGAGGCACTGTGTAAAGTTCAGAAACTGCTGCCAGGTAAATGCCAACAGAGTTAAATAGTGGGAAACTTGGGATTTTGGGTCCTGGGAGCCAGTGTGGGGCTCAAATATAGGATTTTAGGAAGGCATCTAAGCCCAGAGAGCTTCTAGCTTTGCCATCCATCTATTTAGTTAACCTGAGCAGAGTGAACCTCTTATCTTCTGCTGTGTTTCCATTAAACTGTTGGCCTCCTGTCTTGTGGTGGAGCAGGAGTGTATCCAATAGATGCTGTTTGGTGCCGTAAGACGAGAGACATTCTGAACCCTCCTTCCTCCTCCTTTCTGTTGCCAGGTTTGAGTTCTGGGAGGATTTTGAAGAGGATCACGGGAAAGGTCGAGAGAATGGCTACCAGAGCCTTCACAAAGTCCTGGAGCCATTTCTCCTGCGCAGAGTGAAGAAGGATGTGGAGAAATCTTTGCCAGCCAAAGTGGAGCAGATCCTCCGGGTGGAAATGTCTGCTCTGCAGAAACAGTATTACAAGTGAGTCACTGAATAAGTTTCTGGGAGTGCCAGTAGAAATGGGCACATCTTTCTGTGGGCCTTGGCAATATGTTCCAGTGTTCTGTGGATACTGTGGCCTTCAGAGTGCAATGTGGCACCATCACCTGTAGTACTGGGAGCTTCCCAGAAGGAATATGAGGTAGGGTGGTTGGTATCTTTCCTTCTGGGAGATGCTTTTGTAGAGTGATATAGTTCAACTGGCCAGTTTTGCAAGACAGAGGTTATGTCTTTCCTGGGGGAGTGAAAATATGCACAAAATTGGGATGCTGTTGAATATTAAGCTGTGATAATATCGATAGGAAAGTCAGGTCAGGGTTTTCAGAGAGGAAAGAGCAGTATTCTGTAAGAGAAGTGAGGAGAGATGGAAGGAGGGAAGTAGACTGATTCCTGAATGAGCTGTTCCTGAAGGTTTTGTTCCTCCACGACTCTGCTCTGCACTGAGTAATGATCTGGGCTTTAATTTTCCTGCCTGCAGGTGGATTTTGACAAGAAACTACAAAGCTCTTTCAAAGGGAACAAGGGGAAGCACATCTGGTTTCCTGAACATTGTGATGGAATTGAAAAAGTGCTGCAACCATTGCTACCTTATCAAACCTCCTGAGGAAAACGAGAGAGAGAATGGCCTTGAGACCCTGCAGGTGAGTGGTGTCCTTGGTCAACACCTTTTTTCCCTAGATTTCATTCTTTTGCCCTCCCAGCAAGATAGTATCTGGTGAAGCTTTAGCTTCTATGATTTCTCCTTTAAAAATAGTCCTCACAGCTAAGCCATTTGAACCCCCAGCCCTCCACTTCCACTGTAGGCAACATTTTACGGCCTTCTAGAGCAGGAGTTGCAGGCAGTGTAATATCTATCTTGTGTGATTCATTGTGTGTGTGGGCTCCACTGTGTAAACCCAGATGATGAGATTAGAGATGTACAAGAGATGCATGACCCCAAAAGGGGCAGGTCTGTGCAGGTCTCTGTGTGATGTACATAAGGGTAAGATTGGAAATGATGGTTATTTCTTCAGTCTCTGGTCAGGAGCAGTGGAAAGCTGATTCTCTTGGACAAGCTGCTGACCAGGCTGCGGGAGAGAGGCAACAGAGTGCTGATCTTCTCCCAGATGGTGAGGATGCTGGACATCTTGGCGGAGTACCTGACTATCAAACACTACCCTTTTCAGGTGAGAAGCATCAGCATGGAAAACAGTGTGGGTCCCCTTGAAAGTGGGAAAAAGCAGAGGGAGCTTGAGCAATGGGAGTCACTGGGTTCCCCAGAGGTTGGTGGCTGGGATTACAGGTGGCACTTTTCGGAGGGAACTGGGATGTCCCTTCCTTTCAGCATGGCCCCATCTCTGCAAAACTCCTCTGACGGGCCCCTACTTTGGGCTGTGTGGTGTGATAAACCCCGAGGAGAGGGCAGTGAGCACAGAGAGCCTGGCTGGGAGCCTGTAACGGGAGCTGCGGTGTCACCCGCTGTGTTCCCTGAGCATCCCCCAGCCCTTGTGACACAGCTGAGGCAGTGCAGTTATTTTTAATTGGTGGCTATTTTTAACAATTAAACGCTGCAGGCAGCAAAGGGGGCTGTAGGGCTGACAGCACTCGGGTGCAGCAGTCCCTCAGGGCTCCTTTACCTTCTTTCTTTTATCATTATTGTTGATTTTTCCAGCGCTTGGACGGCTCGATCAAGGGGGAGATCCGAAAGCAGGCGCTGGATCACTTCAACGCCGACGGCTCCGAGGTACCGCAGTCCCGGGCAGAGGGTTTGTGGCTGAGCCACAGGTTGTGTCTGACAAGAGGGGATTAGTTCAGTTCAGTTCTTTTTACAGGACCCCAGGTACTTTTAAAGACACAGATATGGCAGGTTTTGCAACCAGCCATATTGCTGATTTTGAATCTCCCACATCCAAGGAACAGGGCTGCGAGCCACATCTCCAGAAAGTCCTGAATAGGCTGGGAAGAGCCAAAATTTAGCAATTCTCTCCCTGTTGGTCTGGAGAATGAGATGGTTGCTGAGTGATTCCAGTCTGAAGCTGGTTTTGGATACGAAATGGCAGAGGGAAAAGGAGGATTTTAAGTGTTGGCAGGCAGTGGAGTCTGGTGTTGGAGGTGAAAGTCTCCAGTGTAATAGGAGAGGGCATCTGAAACCTCTCATCTGGGCATGCTGACTCACAGTGACTGGTGCAAGACACTTGTTTTTGTGTCAGTCAGCCCAGCTGTGAGAAATACCTTCCCTCACTCCAGAAGCCTGAGCTGGAGCAGAATTCTTGGCTCACACAGGAGTTGTGAGAGATCGTGGTTTTGTGGGAAAGTTAACAAAAGGAAGTGTGAGGGGGGAAGGAGCAAGAATGTCCATAGACCCCCTGTCCTGAGGGCATCCATGGGGGCTCAGGCATCTTGCCACAGTCTGTTCGTTGCTGATCTCACTCCTAACAGGATTCAGGCAATAAAAAGCAGGTGTTTGCCTGCTGCTTTTGTAGGAGCCTGGTGGGCAATGTGGTCTGACCTTCAAAAGTGACTCCAAGGTGCCCTTGCCTTGAGCTGCGTGTGTTGCTCTCCCATATTGATTCATGTCTGGAGTAGCACACCCTTCATCTGGGCCAGCACTGCCTCACCCTGGGTCTGGGCTCAAAGACTGGTGCTGCTCAGCCTGCATGAGCAAGGTATATGGGAAAGAAATAATTTTTCTACTTTAAGAAGCATGAGTGCAGCAGAGCCTTCCCTCCATTTCCTTGTACAGCTTTTGAGTCACCATTGCTATTTTATGCCCACAGTTACAAGCTGATTAACTCACGGATACTTCTTTTTTTGCTTCCCAGGACTTCTGTTTCTTGTTGTCAACACGAGCTGGGGGGCTGGGAATTAATTTGGCCTCTGCTGATACTGTTGTTATCTTTGACTCGGACTGGAACCCCCAAAATGATCTTCAGGCTCAGGCCCGAGCTCACCGCATCGGACAAAAGAAGCAGGTCAGAAGAGTTGCCTAGGTTGTTTTCACTGTGGCTTCAGCATCTAAACAGGCTCTCACCTCACCAGAGCTTCTGAAAACATGGGCTTTTTGTCCCACTCCTTGCTCCAGAGAGTGCTGCCCAAGGGAATCTCATTTAAAAAGTAGGAGACAAAAAACCAGCCCAGATTTGCCAGATGCCAAGTCTTTCTGTTGGTTTTGAACAAACCCAGAACCCAACCCATGGCATTGCACTTCTCAGCCTAGTCCTAGTGGACTCTGCTCTTTCTTGCCCTGAAAAACTTAAAAAGTAGAACATCCCACCTTTACTAGGGGTTCTTAGATATGTGAAAAGCTTGGTGCTAGTTTGAATTTAGAGTGACTGTTTCAGAAGATTTTTACTCTGTGCTTAGGCACACTACAAGATCTGTGTTAACCATCCTGATTTTAACTGGATCTCCTGAAATACACAGAGAATGTGCTTGTTTTTCTTCTGAAAAAACACATCTGTACATGAAGAGACAATGTCAGCAGCCCAGTGAAAACAGCTGAGGGATGCATTGCTGTGTCAGCAGAGCCTGTCCAGGAAACAGCTGTGTTCTCTTTTTGCCACTCAGGTGAATATTTACCGCCTGGTCACAAAGGGGACAGTGGAGGAGGAGATCATTGAGAGAGCCAAGAAGAAAATGGTGCTGGATCATTTGGTTATCCAGCGTATGGACACCACTGGCCGGACTGTTCTGGACAACAACTCTGGGAGATCCAAGTACGTGACTGTGTCAGGAGGCAGAAATGTCTGGAACACGTGGCATAACCAGCTTCACCTGCTGGCATTTTCCAATATTTATTTGGCAGAATACAGGGCAGAAGGCTAATAAATAATGGCAGCTTCCACTGATTTGGCTTCTGCAGCCATTAATTTGGACACATAGGATAAAGGTGATCAGAAATTAAAAACGGGTTTTAGTGCATTACTTGTTTTTCCTTCTATCTTCCACCCAGAGATCATCCTGGTCTGAGGGAACCTGGTTGTGGAACAGCTGCTTTTTGGCAATGACCTCAGATTCTCTTCATTTCCCCCAGTAGATGGAGGTGGTTGCCATTGCAGTCTTTGTCTGTGCTAGAGCAGGAAAGAGATTAATAACAAAGCTTTTTATAGTGCTGGGTAGACAACTTCTTGCTTCAATTAGGAAAAACTTTGGTATGGTTTTATGCTGTAGCAGTTCTGACTGAACAGCTCAAAACACCTTTTCCTTCTCGTTTGTTCTTGTAGCTCAAATCCCTTCAACAAAGAGGAGCTGACAGCTATTTTGAAGTTTGGAGCTGAAGATCTTTTCAAGGAGCTTGAAGGAGAAGAGTCAGAGCCTCAGGTAGTTTGAAATTGAAATCTCATAGCAGTTTGTAGTGCTCTGCAGCTCTGCAAGAGGGACTGTGTGTGGTTGCTCCTGCTTTGTTCTTGCCCTGTGCACGAGAGCAGGTTGGTGAGTAGGGATTCTGGAGAAGCTGAAGGCAGAGTCTGGGGCTAGGGGATCAGGGGCTTGAGGAGAGCCTTATTGTTGGGGATTAAATAGTAATGGTCACCAAGGGAATCCCTTGGCTCCTGAGGATTATTTTAGCTAGTGACAGCACAGCCTGCTGAAGGCTCCTCTCCCTGCCTCTTCTGAGCACTTGTTCAGCATCCTTTTTTGGTGGTTCTGAGCGAGGCAGGAGTCAGCACAGTGCAGTGAACAGGTCGCTCTCTCCTGCCTCAGTGCAGCATTGCTTGACAGTTTAGCATTGAGTGTTTTGCCCAATTCTCTTAATGGCCCAAGCAGCAGAGCTTCCCCCAGGGAAACAGTCCACAGTTCATACATTTCACTGCTGGGAAATTTTCCCCACTGTTCAGCCTTGATGGTCCTTTCCTTCTGCTCTGTCACCTTATTTGTACTTTGTTGTACCACTTGAGACAGTTCATCCCTGCCCTCTGGGATGACACCCTGCAGATATTTGCACTTTATTTAGCTCATATCAGCACACGAGTCTGTTCTCAAAGCCTCTTACTTCCCGCTGTGCTCGGCACCCTCCGCTTTATCCCTCCTTCTCCCTGACTGGCAGGAGATGGACATCGATGAGATTCTGCGTCTGGCTGAAACACGGGAGAATGAAGTGTCCACCAGTGCCACCGACGAGCTGCTCTCCCAGTTCAAGGTATGGACCCCCAGGCTCTGCAGAGGGGTGTGGGAATGTGGCTCCCCACACCCTGCCACGGTGGTGAGGTCAGTAATAGGCAGGAACACCTCGGAGAGATCACAGAATCACAGAATGGTTTGGGTTGGAAGGGGCTTTAAAGATCATCCAGTTCCAACCTCACTGCTGTAGGTATTAATTTAATTTCAAGTAAGTGGTTTTGAAGGCTGTGAATGAAATGCAGAATTTACCAAATTTGGAAACAAACCCAATAATTTACAAATACTCAGCAGTACTTCTTAAACTGCACGTACTTCCTCAAAAGCTGTTAGTCCAAAGACATGGCGAGGAGCCAGGAACGTAGTGACATAGGGATCAATTATGAAGTAGTTATGGAAATGTTGGCAGAATTCCTATGGAGAAGGAGTTGAGGCTTAGCAGACAGCTCTGGGGTGTTCCTGCCAGGGGAGGGAATTGCTAAAACTTCCCCTTTGCTTGTAAAAGGTTGCCAACTTTGCAACCATGGAGGAGGAAGAGACAGAGCTGGATGAGCGGTCCCAGAAGGACTGGGATGATATCATTCCAGAAGAGCAGAGGAAAAAGGTGGAGGAGGAAGAAAGGCAGAAAGAATTGGAAGAAATCTACATGCTGCCTCGAATCCGGAGCTCAACTAAAAAGGTACAGCTTATCTTGAGGGGATGAGAGGCAGGAGGTAAGAGCTGGCAAAGGGAAATGCTCAAGGGAAGCCTCCTTGCCACTGAGCTTCTTTCCCTCCTCCAAAGCTGGTTGGGAATGAAGCATGGAGGTAGCACAGTGACCTCTTGTTGGCATCATGCATTGGACCAATGGTTTGGGATGCAGTGTGAGGGCCCAGACTGGACTTGGTGTGACTCATCTCATCTTAGCAGATAAAATAAAAATAATCTGTCGTGACCACAAAGCAAAGTATCCAATTGTACTGGGTTTTGCTGCAGATTTTGCCATTTTTTGGCTGCCTTTTCCTCGGGCTCTCTAGCTCCCTGGGTGGCTCTTGCCTAAATGTGGATCCTGAGGGGCCAAAGAGATGGTGTCTTCCCAAGTTCTTCTTTAGGTAATGGGATCCACCCCCATCCAAAAGAAAGCTGACTGTGCAAGGATGCTCTGCTGGGACATGGGACTTTAAGAGGGTAGAACTATTCTTTGGGATGAGCTGGGGAAAAACATTGAAGTGAAAAATACAGAAAAGGATAGTTCATGTTGGATGAGTCCAGATTAACTCCTGAGGTGTCCAGTTTTCAAAATAGTCTAAGAGACCGAGGCACAAACCCACAGAAATCAGTATTTTAACATCTCTTAGTAGATCAAAATGCAATTGTGAAACTGGTGGCTGTAAAGGGAGGGTGACCACCAGAGCCCCAGCCAGCTGGGAGCTGCAAGGGTGTGCAGCCTCTCTGGGTTGGTTACATGGGCTCCTGCATCTTCAGGAATGGATGCCCAGGTGTTTTACAGTCCATTAAATGCTGCCTGTGCATGGAGGGACAGAAAAGTTGTTATCTGATTAGATTAGCAGTTGATAACTGTAGTGCTGTTTCTCTGGTACGTGCAGGCTCAGACGAATGACAGTGAATCAGATGCAGAAACCAAGAGAAGGCTCCAGAGATCATCTGGCTCAGAAAGCGAGACTGACGACACCGATGACGAGAAGAGACCCAAGCGCAGGGGACGCCCTCGGAGCGTTAGGAAAGACACTGTGGAAGGATTTACTGATGCTGAAATCAGGAGGTCAGTGCTGGGCACAAGAGACAGTTCAGAAAACAAATATAGAAATCCCATGCAGGTGGAGAAAATCCCAGACTAATCCAGGAAGTGTTCACCTGTAACCACGTCAGTGGTTAAGCGGCGCTGGTTCACTGGGACAGCTTCTGCACCTTTATATAATTCAGTTTGATCCCAGCTGGTGACCTTAACGTTCAGGTCAGTGCAGAATGGACTGGATTGTCTTCAGTCAGGCTACAGTGAAGCTGGTACCTTCCTAAAATTAATCCGTGCTGTAACTGCCCTTCCTGGGCCAAGTGGATCGAGCTAATGCCGTATAACATGTGAGGTCTTAGGTGCCATGAGCTGCAGAGCTGGAGAAGCCAAGGGCTCTGGCCTTCCTGACATTTTTCTGACAGTCATCCTGCTGATTTAAGCCCTCAGTGAAAGGCAGGCTCTGGCAAAATGACCCCATGAGAAGCACTGGTCCCGTTGATCCAAGTAGTTGTGTGTCAGTCCCTGATGTCAGCTGGGGACTGAATTCCAGAACATTGTTTTCTTCTATCTTCTAATTCTTGAGTCTTTCCCAGAGATCTTTGTCTTACAACTCTGCCCAGATGTTCAGCCAAAGATGGAAAAGAGGGGGTTATGAGTTTTCCTTAACTCTCTCTATCTCTGAGCTGGTGTATTTTTAAGCAGGCGATATCAGTTTTTGGGCTGTGACAACTGCCCCATCACCATCTTGAAACCATGGAGCAGGAAGGACATGTTGCAATATGCAATATAACAGCCATTTAGGTTATTGTGATGTAGCAGAAAGAGGCTGAAAGAATACAAAATGAAAAAAAAGAAGGCAAAAAATTAACGAATTTTAAAAATAACCTGTAGTTGTAGCCATTGTGTCTGCTCCCAGCTCAAGGCAATGTTTGCTTGCAGCAACTCTTGCCCTAAAGTTGTGTTAGCCACAGCAGGGATTTTCACAATAAAAATAAGTCGTGAAAATAAAATAAATAAATAAAATGAAAATAAATAGCAAACCTTGTCTTCAAACCGCTGTGATGGATTGAACCACATTTGGCTCTTCTGTGATGGGTTGCTACATTTACAGCCTGAGCTTTAAAATTACTAATGACATTGATTTAATGCCTCTTTTCTTCCTGGAAAAATTAAGTTAATAATTACCAACATGATGTGAGCCAATGCTTTCTTCTATTTTTTTTTTTTGTCCTACAGTTACCACTCTCCTCTTTTTTTTTTTTTTTCCCCCTCATCTGTCAAACACTCAACATTTATAATCATGTTGTGTTCTTCTCCAGCCAAGGTCACAAAACTCATTGTGGGGACTAATGGATGAGGCTTCCCAGTGCTGAGGGCTGCTGAGCTGATCAGTGGGGAATGCAAGGGTGATAATGTGACGGGCTGTAATTAATATATTCAAGCATATTTGTGAGATTGGACCTACATTTTGTGGCAGTTAGTTTAGTTTTTGATTTTTTTTTTTCTCCTTAGGTTTATCAAGGCTTACAAGAAGTTTGGATTGCCTCTTGAACGGTGAGTCCCAGCCTGGCCCTGCTCCAGAGGGGAAACGTGGAGGCACATTGTACTTGTGAGCACAGCCAGACACACACTGCTCTGGGTGTGTGACACAACCTCCACGCTCAGCACAAGCCTTGCTGTCCTCCATCAGGACCCCCAGCACTGCTGTGCAGTCCCTGGTGTCTCTGTTGATGGGCACTGATGAATGCTGGCCAAAAACCTGCTGGAGCAGTCGTGGCGCTGGGCCGTAACAGAGCAGCGTCCTGGCCCTTGGGCATTCCCAGTCTGCCCAGAAAGGAGAGGGAGCAGCTATCAGAGCAGCAAATGCTACCCAAAACACCTGCCAAGCTTCTCTATGCATGTTAGCCTCAGGACTGAATTTGGAGCATCTTTCCATGCTCTGTCCCTCCTGAAGGGAAACAAGGAGAGGCACCGTCCTCAAACATGGACCTGCAAGGCCCTGACCCTGTGCTCAGTCTGGAAAGGTCTCAGGGTTGAGGCAGAGTTCCCTGAATGTACTGTAGGAGAAATGCAGTGTTTTTTCAGCTGCTTGTACTCTTCTGTTGTGAAACACAAGGTTTGCGTGTGAGTCTTGATGTTACTGACTTCAGGCAGGCAAAAAGGACAGCAGATGGCAGCTTTGGACCATCAAATGGAGTTAATGTGGAACTGGAAATGCCTGAGGGAGCACTGGACAGTCACAGAGGGTCCCTGTTGTCCCCAAGATAGACAGTTCTCACCTTTGCTTTGGTACTGAAAAATCCAAAGGATTGGAATAGTTTTTCTACATCTGCACTGCAGCTGTTAGACAAAAAAAAAGACAAAAACTGGGTCGTTCCCTGCACAAACTCAACTCGTGCATGTTTCATACATTCATATCTATACAGCAGTGAGCTGTGAAACAACTGATTAGGGAGTGACTGAGAGGAGATCTGCTGTATCAAACACAAAACTCTTCCCCTTCCCAGGTTGGAGTGCATTGCCCGGGATGCTGAGCTGGTGGATAAGTCCGTGGCTGACCTGAAGAGGTTGGGGGAGCTCATCCACAATAGCTGTGTGTCAGCAATGCAGGAATACGAGGAGCAGCTGAAGGAAAATCCGGGGGAAGGTAGGCAAGAGGGTTGTGTGCTGCTGTTAGGATGGTTTTGGGAGTGTTCCATGGAGCTGCTGAGGAAACCATTCGTGTGCTGGACAGGGAGGCCACATTGGGACTTAGAAGCAATGAACAAGAACACACTTAAACCATCCCATCTCTGCCAGGCAGCTCTCACCCACAGAGAGAAGCCCCTGAGCCTTCTGCTCAGACTGGAAAGTGCCACTTGGGTCTGCTGGCTTCTGCTGGACGTGAGTTTTTGTGGGGAGATGCTGAAGTGACCAGCTTATTGAATGCTAGGCCACAAAGCAAAGCAAAGCAGATCTTATTTTAACTGCTCCTGGGACTGGAAATCAAACTGGTGCTGTGTGCTCCATGGTAAAGCTGGATCCACAGTTGGCAATTCCTGGAGCTGGAATCACCACGCACTCTCTGTCTGGCTGTTCTGTGCTGTTGGTTTGGACATACAGAGTCAGGGATGGATTTTCTGCTGGGTCTCTGCCTGTTGCAGCTGACTGAGACTGCAGAAGCAACAGCTCCAGCGCACTTAGAAGTATTTTTAAGAAAATAGTACTGGGAGGTGTTTAAATCGCAGATTTAAGTGAGTTAGTGGAAGAAAGCTTATATTTTGGGCCTTATGTTTAAATAAGAGGTTGCAGGCAAGGTCTTGATCACTGTCTGTGAAGCCATTTTATAGAGACATTTCCTTCTGTAAGAGTTCTCTTAATTGCTGTGTTTTATTGCTGAGCAGGGAAAGGACCTGGAAAGAGACGAGGTCCTACTATCAAGATTTCTGGTGTCCAAGTCAACGTGAAATCCATCATCCAGCATGAAGAGGAGTTTGAAATGCTGCACAAATCCATTCCCTCGGACCCAGAGGAAAGGAAGAAGTGAGTTTGGCTAAGTAGGCAATGCAGAAAGAGGCTCAGGGAATTTGGATTTTGTAGTGGAAAGAGAATAGCCTGGATGTGTGGATTTGCTTTATCCTCCACAGCATTAAAAGTAGCTCGTGTTTGAAATGCCTTTAGGTACCGCCTGACGTGCCGTGTCAAAGCTGCTCATTTTGATGTAGACTGGGGAGTGGAGGAGGATTCTCGCTTGTTAGTGGGAATTTACGAGCATGGTTATGGAAACTGGGAGCTAATTAAAACAGATCCGGAGTTGAAGTTATCTGATAAGGTAGGTCGCTTTGCTTGGTGCTTCCATTGGGTCCATTGCAGTGCTCATAGAGAACATGCCTCATTTACTCCAGAAACAGATGTTTGTGTTTGTAACTACGCCAAAAGCCATGTTAAATAATAATGAAGAAAATAGTGACCTTCATGGAATGTTGCATGCTCGATGGAAAGCAGAGTTGTGTTATTTGGTGGGCAGTACCAGGTGAACCACACTGAAATGGTGCAGGCAGAAAATGGCAGTGCTGACATGTGTGGTTCCATGCACAGGATAGAAGAGGCTGTGACTTGACGTTTCCTTGAGCATCTCACAAGAAGCTGAGTGTGAATTTCTGAGTGGAAACAATTTTTCACAGATTTGACACTGCTTATGTCAAGGCTGGTCCGTGTTAGCTTTGAGGGTAGGGTTACATGACTGGGAATGGCAGCACAGCCAGCTGGAAAGCCTCCATCTAGTTCCTCTGTTCCTCAGTCATCCCCACAAGAACAGTTTACAGGCACCATGTTGAAAATGGGTTAAAAATAAGCCACCATCCGTTGTGTCAGTGTGGTAGAAAGAGCGTGGAAGCTGCAGCACAGGGCTGAGGAGCACTGGGAATCTCCACACCAGCTTTGCTGCCAGCATGCAGCATTCCCCTGACATCCCTGCTGGTGCTTCTAGCAAAGATCAGGCTCTGCCTGAGAGCCCTCCATGTGTGGGGCTCAGAAAGGCATTTTGCAATGGAAACAGCTGCCTGAGACACGCCACCCACTTTCCAGTGAAGGATGAAGCAAACCTAGCTGACAAGCTGAGGTATTTCCTCCACAGAGTGTCACCTTTCAGCCTTGTTTTCCACTAAAAATTGTGCATCTGTGCCCCTGCTGCAGCAATGTGTCAGGTTACCAGAGTGGCTGGGCTGCCGTGACCAAGCTGTGACAAACAAATCTGATGTGTCAAGGGGAGTGGACTCAGTTTTGCACCTCAAGGTCCCAAATATAGTTTGTAAAGGGTTTTTTTTTCCTTCAGGAGAACTTAGCAAGCTTGCACAGCTTAGCAAGCCTTGGGATCCTTTAACTTCTGCAGGATTCCAAGGGGAGGGATGCTTGCTTGCTAGGAGCTTTGCCTTTGGCCAGACAGGGAGAGCTGTGTGAGAAGGGGAAGGAAGGCTTGAGCCTTCTTGTTCCCCAAGAGGGTGCAGCATCTGCTGTCCTTTGCTGGGCCTGGAAGGGGTGCTGCTAGTGTGTATCTCTTTTGTCTAGCTTTATGCATGTGGGTATATATATTTCTTTTTTTCTGCTTTATCAAAGATCCTACCTGTTGAGACAGATAAGAAACCTCAGGGAAAACAGCTCCAGACCCGAGTTGATTATCTACTGAAACTGCTGAAAAAAGATCTGGACAAGAAAGAAAACATGAAAGATGGGGAAGAGGTGAGATGTGGCTGTTTGATTCTGGAGGTTTCAGGGGGGAGCGGTTGGCTGATGGCAGGAGACACCCTGTGTTCCCAAGTCAGCAAACATCATCTCTGTGAAGGAATATGGACTTGTCTATTGTCTGATTGCATTGTGATGTGTATCATTTAAATGATAATTAATAAGGGGCAAGTTATTACTGCACATACTGAAGGACTTGGGCTCATCAGGCTTCCTGCCATCCTGCAGGACCTGCAGCTGTTTGCACGATGTTCAGGAGATGGGAAATGTCCCCAGGAAGCAGCTGTGGCTCTTTGCTTTCCCTGACTTGTTCTATGTTTTTACCAGGGTAAGCTAAAGAAGAGGAAACCACGGGTAAAGAAAGAAAACAAAGCTCCCAAAGTCAAAGATGAGCATGGGAATGAACTCTCCTCTCCTCGGCACTCAGACAACCAGTCAGAAGAAGGTGAAGTCAAGGTGAGTCAGCCTGGTGGATAGTGGCTTTTCCAGGTTTCCTTGGGCCGTGCTGTTACTGCCCAACCTCACCTTGGGAAGCACTCCCAGCAAAGCCCCAGGGAGTCAGAGGCACTGAGAGGGAATTCCCACAGGATTGGCAAACTCACAGAAACGCCCATACAGCTATAGGTGTGAAAGAAGGACCTTTCCCACCTCGTCTTTTAGGTCAGTGCTTTAAGTGATTTGGGGCATCCCGGAATGGCCACAAACATCCACGTATTGACTCGGGGAAAGGTTGTCTCAGGACAAAGCCTGCTGCCCTTATAAAGGAGAGAAAGAAGAATTGTTTCCCTCTCCTTTTGGGCACGTCAGGCCGTGGTGGAGCTGGAGTTTACCAAGGTCATGCTGTTGCTTAGAAAACGTTCAGTCTTTGAGTGGTTTGGCTTGGAGTCTGAGGCTTTTTGTTCGTGTGCTGATCGGTATCTACCTCAGGGGCTGAGCGTTCTGGAGCGCAGCTGGCACAGGAGAGCTGCTCTGCAGCTTGCCAGCTTGTCACAGACTGGGGCTGGTCTGGTTTTCATACCCTTTTGTCAAGCTGGGGGGATGGCAGCTGCTTGAGCAGGGCTCGCTGTCTGCTTAAAGAGGTGTGAGGGTAAATCTGGATGGACCTCAAAAGTTGCCTGTGTTTTAAGGATGTTTTGTGGAAGAAAATGTACATGAGGTGAGGGACTCCAACTTTGTGCTGTGACTGGTGTTCTAGGAGGATGGCTTGGACAAGAGCCCAGTGAAAAAGAAACAGAAGAAGAAAGAGAACAAAGAGAACAAGGAAAAGCAGACATCCTCTAAGAAAGAAAAGGAAAGCGATAAAGAGAAAAAGAAGACAAAAGACAAGAAAGAGAAGGTATGTGGTACTCTCAGGAGCAGCTTGATAGGGAAGTCCCTGAGCAGGATAAATTGTGAGACTTAGAATTCATTAAAGGCCCTGTGTGAAGAGACATCAGTGAAGCACCGTGGGGTGAGAGGGTATCCCTTTTTCAGCCCTTCTGAATTGCCCTAAAAAGTGGAAAAGGCAATATGTCCTAAAGCCTCGTGGAATGTGACCAAAACGGAAGAGGTTTTGTCAGACTGCCTTTAAAGTACAGCTGTGCCTGTGACATGGGTATGGCCACAGAGCTGATGTTAAGGAAGAACAGGGAAAGAGCCTGGAGCACTCAGATCAAAGTTCTGTCCAGCTGTGATTTATCACAGGGGTGGCAGCTCCTTTCTGTATTCCCCTTTAATTTAAACTCACCCAAATGACCCAAGTGTCCACACCATCAGGACTGTAAGTTGTCATTGTCACTGTTCAGGACTCACCAGAATGAGTGTTTCA
This sequence comes from Pachycephala philippinensis, assembly GCA_013397055.1. Taxonomy (NCBI): domain Eukaryota; kingdom Metazoa; phylum Chordata; class Aves; order Passeriformes; genus Pachycephala; species Pachycephala philippinensis. The sequence continues at coordinate 285,749 of VWZT01013659.1, read as the reverse complement.
ACATCACTGGTATGCTGGAGACTAAAATGTCTCTTGAATTTTGGGTACAACTGCCCTGAGGCTGGGTGCAAATTGGAAGGGGGGTAAAAGCTTCCATAATAATGACCTGAAGTACCTGTCCAAGGAACAGGTATGTACTGCATGCCCAGTGTGTTTTGACACTGAGGTCATAAGTGCAAACTAACAAGTTTTGTTGCCTATGTAGGGGAAAGTTTGCTTTCCAGTGATTTTTGGTATGACTTTGACTGCACTTAAGTCATATAAGTAAGAATTTACACAAAGAGGCCATGATCTGAGAACTAGTGATACCACATAAAGTTGCAGATCCTCGTAGACGTGAGACTACCCTGAGCTCTGTCCTTTTCAAGGGAGAGAAATTCTTTATTTTAACCTCTCTTCCAAGTCTTCAACACTGGTTTCTCCCCATGAGTGTGAATATCGTGTTCGTGTCCAAACTGTTGGCTCTGACTTCTCTCTGCTCCCTCAGGGATGATGTAAAGCTAAACAGAGCCATTGCAGCTCAACAGTTGGAGATTCTGGGAGGAAAGCTGTAGGAACAGTGCCCAGGTTTAGCAGCTGCCAGTAACAATAGTGTGGAGGTTGTGAGTTGGGTCACTTGGGATCCTCCATCCTGGCTCGTCGCGTGATGTGTGTCATTTGTCCTTGTGAAGCCTAAAGGTGGCGAGGCCAAATCTGGAAGTAAAGGGAAGAGATCGCAAGGTCCCGTCCACATTACTGCAGGGAGCGAGCCAATCCCCATCGGAGAAGATGAGGATGATGATCTGGACCAAGAAACATTCAGCATAGTGAGTATTTTCCTCAGGAGATGGGAGGGCAGTGCCCAGAGCCCAGCGGGGCAGCCAAGGTTTGCTCAGATGTCACTCAAGGACATGTTTTAGGTGTTGGGGTGTGAACCCCTTGCAGTGGCCCACAGGGATTTTGTCTGGCTGATCTGAGAGCATGGCAGGACAACCCTGCAGAAGAGCTGCCCACCAGTGCTGCCAGCTGGTAGCCTGTCAGCAGAGCATGCACAAGGGCTCTCTGCTCCAGCTGGTGACTTTGCACTGCTCAGCTGGCAGCCCTGGGGTACAGAAGACCCTGCAGCCCTACATTACCTCTCTTGTAGAAGCCAAGGAGCCACTGAAGCTCTTCCAGGCAGGGAAATGCAGGAGAGTTTTGAGGGTGACCTTGTAGGAGGTGTGGAGCTGTGTAAATGCTCTCACAGCAAACATGCCCGCAAGGCTTGTTGTAAAAATTGTCCTTTAGTAAAAGTTGGCATGGCAGATTCTCCTTGGCTGAAATACCACTTCTTAAAAACAGTTCTCTCAATGTAAATCTCTGTATTTGCTGCAGGTCCTGTGGGGATTTTTGTCTTTTTCTTTAATGTTCCTTCTGTGATGCACAAAAGATACAGGCAGGCAATCAAAAAATATGTCTGATTTTCTATCTGTGCATGGTGTTGATGGTGCTTTCATCTCATGTCTGCCAGTTTGGTAAAAGCAAGCATTAAAGTGACCAAAGATGGGATTGGACAGGATTGAGTTGGGCAGTTTCTCAGCTGGGGTGGCTGGTTCAGTGTGTGGAGCCTTGTACACGCTTCCCTGCCTGCCATGGGATCCGTGCAGGGGCAGACCATGTGTGCTTACACGTTGCAAAGCAAATTGTTCCCCCCTAAAAAGCAGGGGCAGTAGAGGTGGGGAGACTCTTGTCTTTTCCTGGTTATTGTCTGCAGCTTGTCTAACAATTTGCTCTTTTATAGCTGATTTCTCCTTGCCTAATGGCCAGATAAAGCTAAACGAGCTTCTTTTCGATTAACAGGGCAATGATGTAGAGCCCTCTGCCAAATTAATCACTTTCTCCTCTCTATTGCTCTTTCAAGTGCAAGGAAAGGATGAGACCAGTCAAAAAAGCACTGAAGCAACTTGATAAGCCCGATAAGGGACTGACAGTTCAAGAACAGCTGGAGCATACGCGCAACTGCCTCCTAAAAATCGGTGATCGCATCTCTGAGTGCCTTAAAGCCTACACTGACCAGGATCACATCAAGCTATGGAGAAGGTGAGGGATCCTTTTGTTTTTCTTGGCTGGTCTAAGATCTTTTGAAATGGTAGTCAGAGGCTGCTGGGTTTTTTTGTGGGTGGATGTGCCATTTGCCTCTTATTTAACCTGTGAAATCTTGTGTTTTCTGGCCCACTCAGTCTACAGAATCACAGAATCATGGAATGGTTTGGGTTGGGGGGGACCTTAAAAATCACCCAGTTCCATCCCCCAGCCATGGGCAGGGACACAGTTCACTAGACCAGGTTGCTCAGAGCTCCTTTCAGCCTGAACCTTGAACACTTCCAGGGATGGACCTGGAAGTCCATGACCAGTCCTAGGCAAGGGTTTTGTCTTCAAGTTGTCCTGGTTTCATTAGAATTGATTTCAAAGCTAGATCAGATAAACCACTGCAAATCTTTTTATTTTACTTTGAAGAACTTGGTTCCAGCCCTCATGTTTCCAGCCCTCATGATCATCCTGTCCCGAGCTGAGACTGTTTTCCAGAGAGGGTAGAATGAATTTGGTGTTGGTTTGGAAGTGGTTGGCAGTTGAACTGCTGCTGTAGCACTTAACAGAAGATGTTCATATCCTTCTAGGAACCTATGGATATTTGTGTCAAAATTCACAGAATTTGATGCCAGAAAACTACACAAACTCTACAAGATGGCTCATAAGAAAAGATCACAGGAAGAGGAGGTGAGAGCTGAAGTGCTTTCCCTTTGATTTCTGTCCTTAAAAGTTGCTGCACTGGAAGTGTCAATACTTTCTGCCTCTTACTGTGGGTGTTCTTTGTTGTTGTTGGCAGTCTGTGATTTTCTCAACATCTAAGTAGTCTGATTGCATTTGCCTGCTTTTTCATGTGGCATTTCTGGTCACTTTGTCCTGGGTGTTCTGACCAAGCAAAAGCATTGTTGGTGTGGCACATGATGTTCAGTTGCCCCGTAGAGTGAAAAGCCTGGGCGTGCTGCCCTGTAGAGATCAGGTGTAGAAGCAGAGCTACCAAGTTGTGCCTGTTCTCCACCACGTTTGTGCCGTTCTTGGGCACACAGTTGGCTCGCCAAGTCCTCAGAGAGGCAGGAAAATCCAGAGCCTGGCAGACAAGGCCATTGCTCACATAGTCCGGATCTTTGGGTGGGAGAGCAGCTGAGCTGTATCCCTGTGTTCCACCTTGCAGGAGCAGAAGAAGAAAGAGGACATGTCCAGCATGAAGAAGCCGTTCCGCCCAGAGCCTTCAGGCTCCAGCCGCGATTCCGTGATGTCCCAGTCTCACGTGCCTCACAATCCTCATTCCCAGAAGATCCACATGCCCCCTTCCCACACCCAGCAGCAGATGCACGGGCACCCACGGGACAACTACGGCCATCCAAACAAGAGACATTTCAGCAACACAGGTGAGTGCTGGTGAGCCAGGAGAAACCTTCCCTTCTGACCTAGGGCTCCTGAACACAAATCCTTCTGGGACTTGTGACTGGTCAGGTTTAAAGGTGATAGGATAGAACATACATTACCACTGTACTTACTGCTGGGCTTGGGTACATGATGTAGTCAGGAAAAGAATTTAGGAATAGGACAGAATAAGACTTGCGAGGATGACAAAGAAATAATGATAAATTCAAAGAATAAAATTGAGCCCAAGTGGTTTAGGGGAGAAGAAAGTTAAAGGGGCGTCAGTAGTTATAATTTCTTGGAGAATTCAGGGAAGTAAATGGGCTTAAACCAAAGTATGAAAGAGACTCAGAGGTGCTCTTTGCTCCTGGCAGACCGAGGAGACTGGCAGAGGGATCGAAAGTTCAACTACGGTGGCAACAGCAACCAGATGTGGGGCGGGGAGCGGCACCACCAGTACGAGCAGCACTGGTACAAGGACCACCACTACGGGGAGCGGCGGTCGCGGGGGGATCCCCACCGCAGCTCCGGCAACTACAGACCAAACAACCTCTCCCGCAAGAGGCCCTACGAGCAGTACAACAGCGACCGAGACCACAGAGGCCACCGGGACTACTACGACAGGTGAGTGACTCCCTCCCCTCGGACGGGCTGGGGGTGTTGGTGAGGATGTGCTGACTGTGGAGGCCGGGCTCGGGGAGCTGATCTCCATCCCTTTGTTTTCTCTCCGCAGGCACCACCACGATTCCAAACGCCGGCGGTCCGACGACTTCAGGCCTCAGAACTACCACCAGCAGGATTTCCGGCGGATGTCTGACCACAGGCCGCCCATGGGATACCATGGCCAAGGACCTTCGGACCACTACCGGTCCTTCCACACAGACAAACTGGGAGATTACAAACAGCCCCTCCCTCCATCTCACCCTGCGGTGTCGGACCCTCGCTCGCCCCCCTCTCAGAAATCCCCCCACGATTCCAAGTCACCTCTTGATCATAGGTCACCTCTGGATAGGTCTTTGGAACAGAAAAACAATCCAGATTATAACTGGAACATTCGGAAAGCGTAAAGTGACTGAGAGGGGGAAGCGCACGTCTGAAATACTTGGATTGATGCGACGGTGGCTGCTTTCTCCAAGCCAGCAACGAGAAACTCTGAACATGCTGCTATCATCTGGCTGGGTCAAGGAGGATTTTGGGGGAGTGGGTGGAGGAAGATTTTCCCTAGTTCTTGATTCTGGTTTAGATTCCCGTTTCCTTTCCCCTTTTTTACCATTGAACTGTTCTATCATGGAACCAGCCTTGCTGCCTCGTTCCTTGTTTTGTTTTTGTTTTCCTCAGTCCGATGGACCCAAGGGAATTTTCCCCAGCCAGTGTTTCCTCAGAAGGAGAAGGCAGATCGATGCTGCTTGGGATGGTGCAGAAGGCTGTGTGCCTGCTCTGACTTGATGTTACATGACAGATGCTGCTTTGGGGTTGGGGATAAACTGGTTGGGCTGGGATTTGTGTGTCACCAGCATGGGGCAACGGGAGGATGTATTCAAGGAGGGACAGGAAAGTGCCTCAGCAGCCAAGCTTGGTTGACAGAGGGACTTGATGTCCCTGCAGGGTGACTCCAAAGGAGCTGGAGCCATGCTGATGACAATGCATCACTTTCCTGGCCATGTTATCATTTCCATGTCTTTATCCATTTCAAGAAACTGGCTCTGCTTTGATTGCTGTTGTGTCCCCTGCAACAGAAGAGGTGGGGGGATCTTCCTCCCATCTCCAGAGCTGGAACTGGCAAATATTGACTCTGGGGGTAAGCGGGAGCTGGGATATGGGAAAAAAAGGCCAACTTCCTTAGCAAAGGCTTAGTTCACATCTAACCAGTAGGAAAGAAATTGGGGTCAGAACAGTATTTCCCAGTGGACAGGGCTCAGGAATTCATAACAAAACTCTTCTCTTCTGGCATGGGCAGCTTGGGTGGTCCAGAAACTAACAGATGCTGGCTGGGAGGTGCAAGATCAAAAGATGGCTCTGGGGATCCTGGAACTCCTAATCTTCCTGCCACTAAAGTCTCTGGTCTTTGGGCAAATCATTTCTCTCTGTGCTCCACAAAGCAGTGATCACAAACCTTTAATGTAACTGAAGGATAAAGGATAGCAGAACAAAGTGAAATGGAAATCCAGTGGAGTGATCACTGTTCAGGGATTGGTCACCTTCCTGCCACCTTTCCAGCAGTCAGCAGTGATTCTAAATTGCTGAAAGTACCTGCACTTACAGACCTTCTGTCTGTCTGAGTTGGAAATGAGCCTGAGGACTTAGCACCTCAGTGAGCAGGGAGAGAATGAGGAATTCAGGACTGATCTGCAAAAATCCTTGCAGCAAATGTCTTGGAGTCCAGCATGGCAGAGGGAAAAGAGGAATGTGCAGCCCAGTTCAGTGGATTTCAGGGCAAACACTCCAAGTATTCAACCCACAGTGTTTGATGCAAACCAGCGTCCGGCCTGGACACTGGTGTGGTGAGAGGGGCTGGCTGTGCACATACACAGAAGCACCTTGGGTGATTATTGTTCAGGTTGGAGCTCCCTGGAGACCACAAAGCTCTCCCAAGAGCCAGACTGCCCTGAGTGTGGTGTCTGGGGCTGCGTCACCTCCCGGGGCTCAGTGTTAAAGACCAGGCTGTTCCAGGCTCCTCTCTGGTGGGGCACAGAAGCTGGGCCTCCTGTTAAGATGCCAGTATTTGACCCTAATAAGCTGTGATGTCCTTTCCCCAAAAGACTGAGGGCAGATGGGTGTTCAGGGCTGGCTTCCTGACTCCAGCCAGTGCCTTGGAAGGCACATGCAAACTGACACTAATACTCCTCCATGCAGTATATCCCTGGAAATCTGCTGCCATCTCCTCCCGATCCCGCTGCCCTAACGGGACACACGGGAAGTGTTTTGTTCCCCTTTTGTTTTTATATTGCAAGATTTCCACCACATTCAGGGCAGTTTTGTTTCCTTAGGGGCACTTGCTGCCCTGATAAAAGTGTTACACTTGTGTTTACCTGTGCAGGGCGAGGTGAAGGCAAGTCTTCCACAGTCCCCCTCGGAGGGGTGGGAGGTGTGGAGAGAGCACGTTTCTGTGGCATTTCCCACTAAGCTGTGATTGCAGGCTGTGGTATTCAACAAAGAGGTCCTTTCTTTTCAGAGGTATTAGCTTTTAATGGGAAAATGAAAGAAACCTCAGAGGGGCAAAGAGAATTGCTCTTTTTGTCACCATGTGGTGCTGTCACGGTGGGAAGTTTGTGCCATACTCGTGTAGCAAAGGCAATACTGGCCAACCAGTGTTAGGGTTGGTGCAGGGAAACTTTGGATCCCAGCAAGAGGCATTTCTGTGTCGAGATGTGGGGGTTTCTGCTTATCCCAGGTTCCAGGCACCAGGTTGGTTGGGATTTCCTTCTTGTGCAACAGCAAAAGCTTTACCCATACCCCCTGGAGAGCTGTCCCCACTGTCACTTTAGGCTGATGTTGAAGTCACATCATGTTGTCCACTCGTGGTGGGTGAGTCTTTGCTGGGTTTGGCTTTAGTGAAGCTGGAGAATGAGATTTGGGAGAAAGTCTTCCCTGAGCACACACACATAATCATGCATTTTATGTCCCCTCAGCATAGGGACCATAACCAGACACAATCACGGGGACGTGGGTGGGATCAGAGGGGACACATCCACAGCCATAAACTTCCCTGTGGTGTTTGTGTCAGCATCTGGTACAGCTCTTCCTTCCGAACGGGCTGTGGGATTCCCTGCAGCCTCTTCGCAGGAAAAAGCAGTAANAAAAAAAAAAAAAAGTTTTTCAGCCTGACCTCTTTGGAAATGGTGTAAAGTTATGAGTTCACATGGTGGAAGTCTTGCAGACCAAAACCTGCTGTGGGGACAGGCGATGTGGTCCCAACCAAAATGGACACAGAACCGAGCGCTGAAGTCCTTGTGTGAATGGTTTGTGATCCACACAAAAATATTCTGCTTTCACCCGTTTCCTCCCCACCTCTGCCTCCCCTCCGGGGAGAGAAGGACTCTTACTGTAAAAATACGGACTTTTAAACCTGTTGACTAAAAACAGTAATTAATATTAATTTATATTTGTGAAAGAAATGCCACTGTCCTAGTGATTTCTGATGTAAATATGTTGTTTATATAGTATGTATGAAATTTTCCTACATTGTAAAACTGCTGTACTTTTGATTCTTGTATATTAAAAAGTGTTACTGAGATTTTCAGAAGGGCCCCAGCGTGGTGTCTCTGGGGGGTCCCGTGGCAGGTCTTGGGGGCTGTTTTGGGGTGTCAGGGCCCTTTCCTGCCAGCCACAGGCAAGGCACCGTGGGTATTTTTGCTGTGCAGGAGTAAGCATGTTCTGCTTGGCTGTTTTTACACAGTTTCACAGTTTGTGGTGATAGAGACTTGGAAGCCTCTTCAGATGGGAATTTCCACCTGATCAGAAGGAGCTGTACATTCTCTCACCCAGATCCACCAGGATTTCACTGGGATGATCCTGATGTTTATGTGTTTATCCCACCTCCATGTTTTATGGATCTCTGAGGATGTGTAAATTTCCTTTTTACCTTTTCTGGGGAGAATTCCCCTTTCTCTAGGAGAAGTGTTGCTCCTGCTGCTTTGCTGAGTTCTCCTCTCTGTCCCCAGCCCCCCCTGGGCAGGATGTGCCTCTCCCCAGGTGGGATGTGATGGCATCCAGTGGCTGCTTTGGTTTGGTCTTTACCCTCCACTGAGGCCCACACGGCAAGACACAGAGCAGGGATTGGAGCCATTTCTCCCGAGTTATAAAAGCTCATTGTAAAAAGCACTTTTCACACCTGTAGCCACTGGGTCCAGCCCTTCCCAGTCTCTCTGCTGCTGAGCCAAGTTTCAGCCAAGAGTGAAATTTCACAGCTGAGTTATATGCTCCTGAAAAATGGATTTCCTAATGGAAAGAGTGACTGGCTGTTAGCCATGGGGCTCTGCAGGGAGAGGGGCCTGGCTGCAGGGAGGCACAGGGGCTGCAGGGAGCTGGGCTGGGTGTACGTGCCTGGGCACAGTGGGGTCAATCTCCTGAGGCCAGTGACTTTTTACATTTTTTTTGATTTAAGCAGGCAGGTAAGGATGTGGGCACCCTGATGCCGGGTGTCTCCCCAGCACAGCTCAGCTCAGTTCAGCATCCCCCTGCCCACCCATGTCCACAGCACCACTGAGAACAGTTAAATCCTAAGGCCTTCTCAAAGTTGTTGAGGAGATGACCCCTTCCCACCTGTCCGTGTCCGGCAGGTCTGGTCACTCCCACAGGAAGTGGGACATGGTCCAGGCAAAGCTGGCACAGGGAGCAGGATCCCCAGCCCTACCTCACACCCACCACCCCAGTGAGGGGACAGGGCTGTGCTTTACACCGAAACAGACCCTCTAGAGGGCAGCCGGTTCCCAGCAAAAAGCAGGTTTTTGGTGAAGAACAACGTTCTGCAGTTGTGGCTGTTCCCGGACAGCCGGTGGCTGCCTGCTCCGGGCTCACCCCGAGCACTGAGATGTGAAGCTCAGAAATGTGAAGCCAAAGGCCAGGGATGGGCAGGCACAGCCAGTGGGGCTGGAAACCCACCCCAGGCTCCAGCTGGTGGCACTTGAGCTGTTGTACATCACGGAGTGATGGGATGGGACCCTGGATCCCCCAAGGTTGCCCCCTCACCGGCCCTGAGCAGGGTCTGGAGAGCAATTTGAACCTCTCCCAGGTGCCACAGGGCCACCACTGCCACCACCGATGCCCCTGCACAGCCTGTGCCTAACCCACTCACCTCCTGGGGATGCTTTGATGCCTTGTGGGGTTAATGGGGACAGGGCATCCTTGTGGCTCGGGTGTCACCCTGCCCTCACATCAGCACTTTGTCCCACTGGAACACACAGGTGCTGCCTGCTCAGTGTCCCAGGCTGGAGAGCAGGGGACCATTGGTGACCTCCTGGCAGAGCTGTCAGTGAGGGACACCCCTGGCCCCAGCACTCCGGGCACTTTGTACGTGAATTTTCAGGTTTAGCCATTTCAGGTTTAGCCATTTCAGATGGCTAAACCTGAGCTCTGGTGCAAGGAGTGGCAGACGGAGTGGATTTGGCTCTTTCCAAACGCTGCCAGTTCTCCAGGCTCTGAAAGAGGGGAAGGTCAGGTGTCACATCTCTGGTGCTGGACGCATCCTTGCATGGATTTGCCCAAAAAAATGTGCTCTGAGTTGGTGCTGGAGCGCCACCCACCCTCAGCATCTCCCCGTCCCCAGCTGCTGTGACAAGGAGTCCCTTCAGATTTCATAAACGGAAAATTTAACCGAAAAAAAAGTGCAATTTTGTTTTTCCTCGTTAGAGGGCAGCAACAAACCCAGCTGTGACAGACAGGAGAGCTCCCCAACAAAAGGGAGATCGTGAAAAGGAGGAATTACCATTACTGGGATGTACATCCCAATCTGCAGGGGTGAGCAGGGGAAGGGTGATGGCACCCACGTGGACTCCACTGCTGCACATCTCTTTTCCCAGTGAGTCAACGCTCTAATGGTTTATTATCCATATTTTCCCCCCATCCCCTTTTTAATTTTCTCACTTGGCTGTAGATAAATCGAGCTCCAGAGTGAAATTCTCAGGAGAATTCAGGACAGAAATGAACTCTCAGAGGGTCCTTCAGGTAGAAGAAAGCTGCTTTAGAGTGAGTGCAGAAACGGGGCAGCACTTCCCTGAGTGGGGAACGGCACCAGGCAACACACGTGGAACAAACCGAGACCCACTCGTTTATTGTCAAAAAAAACTCAAACTTTACTTGCGTTTCTCTCAATAAATAATTTACAGTATTTACACGCGGTGACACTCCCGTGGGTCTCAGCGCAGGGAGGAGGTGGGGGGGCCTTTTCAGAACGCCTCCCCTTTGCCTATGGTTTTTTTTGTATTGTTTGTTTCCAAGTATCGGGTCCTTCTTGGCCACACTTCACCTTTAACCAGAACTGGGTCAAACACAACCAAAATAAAGTGCTTCACTGTTTGCTTCTAAAATAGGGATACCCCAACCACCTCATGCCATCGGCCACCACTGGAGCGCCCACCTGGACAGAGGGAACAAGCCACGCCACAACCAGACCTTCCTTGGATGGAAACCACCCCTAAACCACAGCGTGTCGTGCTGTGGGGTGATTGTTTTATAGGAAAGGGAGGTCTCAAGGGAATTATTGACCTGTTGGCACGCTGTGGCTGGGCCAGCTCAGGCAGCTTTCAAGCAGCACTGCTGCTCAGAGGGAGGCTGCACGCAGCTGCATTTAGCTGTGGGGTAAATCTCCTCTTTGCCCAGAGACAGATTTTGGCTTTTAAAAGGTGTGTTTTGAATTTCTAGGGAAGATAAAAATTTGTTTTCTCTAGAACAAAGGACACAGAAAGCCCAAATCAGCCTGGCTGAGCATTAGTGCATTGGGAAATGAAACTGCCCAGTGCCGTGGTCCAGTGGCCGCTCCCCTCAGCACCTCCAAACTGTGGTATCCTTATTTCAAAATCTCCCTAAACAGAGTATCTGGGGCATCAGCAAACAAAGCAAGGAGCAAAGTAGTAAACACATCTTTTTGTTTCTTTTCTTTCCTTAAACATTTAAAAACCAATTACATCTTTTCATCTGTACAGTCACACGAGATCAATGCCAGGGCTCTATATATTAAAGAGACAATATAAATTACATCCATTGACACAAGTTTGCATTTCTCTGCTGCTTTACAAACGGAGCTCTAGACCTGTAAGGACACAATGAATAGTCATGTTCAGTATTTACACCAGGCTGCCTCTTGGCACCAGTTCAGACTGCCAAACCAAGCCTGTTCCCACCTCTTTTGGTGCTAGCTTGTCTCATCACGCCTGAGACCTCCCTTGAGAGCAGGAGGTGCCCCCGAGTGTGACACGTTTTGGGGCTTGTTTCTGGGAACTTCCCCCTGAGGAAAGGTGGGGGAAACCCACCAGGAGGTCCTGAAGGCGCAGACCAAAGGTGGTCTTGTTTGTTCAGTGAGCCATGGGGTGAACCACAGAGGAACAGGGAGTGGAGGAGATGGGCAGCACTATGTGGTGGGGGAAGGAGATTATTGATGGTTTCGAGGCAGGGAACAGACATCTGGAGGCAGCTAGGGGGGTCCTCTGCTTTATCCCGTCTCCTGGCTGAATTTCTGACATTGCCCCATTTCTGATTCAAGCCCAAAAGGGCTTAAGGTGCAACTGGTCTGCAATGGGGTTGCAAGTCGCGGCCCCAGGATGGGGAGCAGAGCAGAGACCTAGCAGCAAAAAAAAGAGCACCATGCTCCTGCTCCATCCCAGGGCTGGGCCAGGTCGAGCCATGGGCAGGGAGGGGCTGGAGGGAGGTGCAGGTCAGGTCTCCCACTGAGCAGCCACCCTGCTGCCAGTTTTAGGGGACCAGAAGAGTGAATGTTGTGAGGAACTCATCCAATGCTGGGCAGAAGTTGCAGAAACCACTTGAATACTGGCCAGGTTTCTCCCGTTGCCATCAAGAGTCCACGGTGGGTCCAGGCAGAGACAAGGGAGACAGGAATAAAACTACTGAGTGAATCAGCCAGGTGAACTGGCTAAAATAGGGGATGCCTTCAAACCACTAAAAATGCAGGCCAAGGCTTGAGGAACGTGTCCTCCTTCCACCCAGAAGGTGCCTGGCACCAACAGCCAAGCAAGCGTGGGATCACTGCCCACCATTTCGGCCCCTTGCACCACTTTCTGCAACAACAGGGCTGTGGGCAGAGCAGGACGTGCCAAAAAGCAGAGCCCAGCCCCGGTGAGCAGGACATCCTGCCCCGCTGTGCTGGCCAGGCTTGGTTCTGTCTCACTGCTCCGTGCCCTCCTCGTGGGCTCTGCTCTCTGAAGACAAAGCCATGTTTACACACACAGTGTCACAGTCACCACGTGCGTTGGTGGGGCTGGGGGAGTGCTACAAGGAGAGTAGCTACAAGGGTTCCCCAGCACCCACTTGGCTGGGAGCAGGAGCAGAGGGAGGTGAGGAAGGTCCAGACAAGGTACAGTCCAGCAAAAACTCCTGACTCCTCCCACTGGCAGCACCTTCCTCCCAGGCAAGAGCTGGGAAGGTGGAGGACTTGAACCAAGAGAGAGACTGAGGTCTGAGGACAACCCATGTGGCTCTGATGTCCAACCTCTTGTTTTCCAGCACCTGCATCTCATCCCTGGTTGCCTCCTGCTCCCCTTTCCCTTCTCTCCAAGGTGTGAAGGAGCAAACCTCTATAACAAGCACAACCAACACAAACACAGCAGTGCTACCCAGAGGGTGGGATGCGTTCCCGTGGGAGCCGTGTTGCCCGGGGTCAGGTCCCGTGTCCTTTCATAGAGGTGCAGCTTGTCCTTGTTGGAGTGAAGCATCTTCACGTCCTCAAAGGCATAGTAAGCAGCCAGCATGAAGTTGACATCCCCCGTGGTGAGGAGGTCGAAGACACAGGACTGGAAGTAGAGGTCCTCCACGGGCAGCTTTTCCCTGCACTTGGCCGTGGCCGTTTCGTAGGTGAAGGCCTCGGGCGGGGCCGGCAGGCTGGGCCCCTTCCTACGGGCACGACCCTCCGTGGCCTGGGCCGAGCGGATGGTCTGGAAGTCAATCTGTTGGTTGGCCGGACAACCACGGAGGCACAGGTAGAGGCCCTGACTGTCCCGGTCCTCCACGGCGTTGACCACCTCCTCCGGCATGCGCACGGCAAAGGTGAGGTACCGCCCCACCTGCCTCACCACGATGGTGGTGCCGATGTACTTGGCCTGGATCTCGATGTGCTGCCCCGACACCTTCTCCGTGATCTTCAGGCTGTTGGCTCCGTGCTTGTCCCCTCCGTTCTTGGAGCCGTCCACAAAGGCAGCGGGGAGCTCGTCCATCTCTGCCTGGTACACTTTCTGATCCACACACTCCTGGAAGCTCTTGAAGATGATGGTGAGCTGTGGGGGAGGAAAAGAGCATGGTTACAGCCAGTGATGACCACCTGAGAGCACACAGCCACCACCAGCAGCAGGGTGGGAGGTGGAAGGGCTGGATGCTCAGTCTGGACAGGAGTGTGACCTTCAGCTCATGGGCAGATCCTTCATCCTAGAAAGTGGCCCCGACTTTAAGCCACCCAGACATGGTCATCCTGCTCCAGCAAAAGGGTGAGGACACTGTGTACAGATCCAAGACCCAGAGGCTTGACTGAATGCACCATCTGGATCTGCCTGTTATCTCCAGGCCCAACACAGGAGCTTCCTTGCAGCTGGAGCTGGGTGGAGTATCCCTGCTCACAGGCCTGTGGCAGCATGCCCGTGCACGCTGCGCTGCCTCGCCTCCAGGGCTGGCAGATGGCAGCGGGGACGAGCCCTGACTCCCTTGGAAGCGGTGGAGCCTCTCCTCTGACTCCCATGACATTTACATCCCAAGGGCTGGACCAATTTGTTTGCCTAACCAACTGCAGAGCAGCAGGGATTTCTCCCATGGGCCCTCAGACATGCCCTGCTGCATCTCAGCCCCACGGGCACACACGTGTTCAGCCTGTTCCAGTGGGGTGCGCCTTCTGGGGGTGACTCCGTGGTGGCCCTGGCAGTGCTGGGTTAATGGCTGGACTCAATTTTAAGAGGTCTTTTCCAACCTTAATGATTCTGTGATTCTGTGATACAAACAGAGCCCAACAAGCCTTCTCATCCCTGGCTGGGCTCAAACACGGGCCCCTTGCCAGAGAAGGACCTCACAGTGCCTGCTCTTCCCTTGCTGACCTGGCTTTTGGAGGGAAGACTTGGGGAGGAAAACGAGTAAAATTTGCATGTACAAACAACACAAACTACGTTTCCTCTTTCAGCTCTTGCAGAGTTGTTCTTGCACCTTTCTGCCCACGAGGGAGAAGTGGCAAAGGGGACCTCCCACCTCGTGGCCCCCATGAAGGGGGAGACTGAGACCCGGCCAGAGCGGGGCAGGGCTGCAGAGGAGAGCAGAGAACACAAAGAGCCCCAAGGATCGAGCGCTCCCATCCTTTCCAGCAGCACAGTGCCCACAGCAGTGCTTCCCACAGCTCATGCTGCAGATCTCATGACTAATCCCTCCTCACCACAAGCCCGTAAGGCAGATAAGGAGAGAAAAAGCTCAATTAAGATGGTGATCCTGCAATCCCAGCAGGTCCTGGGATCCTTAAGGACCACTTTCCTCAAGCCAGTCTTCCTCGCAGGCCTCAGCAGGTTTTGGTGTCTTTTAGTGGGTAAGGACTTCAGAGCATCATTAAGTACCTCTTAGGGGGTTTATCAGGGCCAGGTCAGAACCTCACTGCCAGTTCCAGCTCAGGATAAAGGAGTGACATCCAGAGCAGAGAAGCAGCCCCTATCCTACATGTGCTTCTCTCCTCTCCCCACATACAGGGAGAAGCAGGACTCTCAGACGTTGTGGGACAGGACATTTTCCAAAAGCAAGAGGATGCCTCCTGCTGAGCCTCCCTTTTTCTTTGGCACAAAAAGCGCCCTGTTAGCTTTAGAGCTTGTGCATCAGGGGCAGCACACCAGTTCCTCAGCTCCACGTCCCTCCTGAAGCTGAGGCAGTGACACACAAGTCCTGCTGTGTCACAGCAGCACATTTTCCCTTGGGCCTTGTTTGCCTCGTACCTTCGGGATGTTTATTTAGTCTGTCAAAGCACCTCCAGAACAGACTGTTCCCCACAAAATGGCTTGACTTGGCTGCAAACCACAGAGACAATTACAAGCCTGGGTAGAGGGGAAGGCAGTGTGAGGAGCTCAGCTCCCTCCAGGCTTTTCCCTGCAAGCTGGAGGGCAGTCCTGGGTTTGCTTGGGCCTTGGGGTTCCCCCGAAAGGTAACAGCATCATTCCTGATCCGGCTGTTCACAGCAATCTGGAGTCCCAAGGTGGGAGCCCTCTTAATTTGCAGTCCCTGGCTTGGCCATGAAGGCCCCCTGAGATGCAGCACCTCAGCCTGCTCACCGTGATGGGGCTGGATGTGCTCAACAAGAAACCACAGGCCATTTCGGTGAAGGCTGGGGACAAAAGAAGGATGCATATCTGATATTCAGGGCCAAACATTCACATTCAGAGCAGCTCATGCTCTATCTTACCCTCCCCAAAGAGATGTGTAAATGGGGGAAGACACGGAGGAAAGAAAGGCTGCTCTGAAGCCTCTCTGCCCTTGCCCACCTCTGCCCAGAGGGACGTGCCCAAGGCTCACCTTGCTGGTGGCGGTGGCCGAGGAGCCAGGCAGCACCGGCGTGTTGGTGACCTGCACGTTCAGGTAGTTATTGTCTATGAGCGGCCAAGCCCCCTGCACCTTGCAGGTCTGGAAAGTGTCCGTGAAAGTCCTGAGGTGGGGGTCCCCGAAGAGCCCGCAGTGGGTGTAGTTGGGGGCGGCCGAGTGCTTGTGAAAGCTCTTCTCGTAATGGCAGATCTCGGGGCTGTCGGAGCGCTCCTGGCTGTCCCCGGGGGGCAATGTCCGGAGGCGGGGCTGGGACGTGGGGCCATCCTTGGAGCAGTTGTGCTGCACCATGAGGTCGTCTATGCCATGCACGGCCGAGTGGTAGGCCAGGTCGCCCCTGCAGGTGCGGGCGGTGCGGCGGGTGCAGTGCGCGTAGGCCCGCAGCGCCGTGCAGAACTCCGGCGCCTCCTCCGCGCCCAGGTGGTGCGAGCCCGACGTGGCCGCCCAGAACTCAGAGTTGCACTTGAGGATCTTGCATGGAGATGTCACTGCGGGAGGGGAGCAGAACACAGGGGGGTCAGCGCCGGCTTGCCCAACTCTACCCCCACCCAGAGGCCGCGTCCTCCTCCCACGGCCCAAACTCATGACACCGGCCCGGCCGCGTGACGGGGCCTCGCTCGCCAGACGTGACCCTCTCGCATGACCCAACTCCCATGCATCAAAGCCAAAGAAACCGACAGGATCTGCCCCAATTTAAGGCCAAAAGGGAAAGAGCATCCAGCCTTCAGATGAATGATCATGGGGAGAAACCGTGGTGTGGAAGAATGGGACATATTCATAAGCAGCGATAAGGGAGGATCATTAATGTGGGGGGAGATGCAATGGGGTTTTTAATGCCTTTTTGGGGTTTGACATTCTAAGCTCTGTGCTGCGTGAGTTACTGGGCGCTGCGTAAAGACTGAGCTCTACCAGCACAAAACTCCGCTTGCTCTCTTCCTTTTCCTCCTTTATAGGCTTGGGGGAACCCAGCACGGGCACAAGCACTGTGCCCAGGTTAGAGCAGGCCCAGTGCCATGACCCACCCTGCAGCACAGCCAGAGGCCACCACCATCCCTGGCGCTGCCGCAGCGACGGGTGCAGCACTTGACCCTGTCCCTGTGCCTCCGGAAAGAAGTGGGAGCCAAAAAACCTCTTTCTTGACGTCCGTGCAGCTCTGCCCAGCCCTGGGAGCCCGTTCCCCACCACGGCCCGCTGAGAGAGAACAAGAGGTGGAGGAGAAAAACCGGCACAGCAGGTGCGGGGATGGCAGCGAGCCCCCGCCTCCCCTTCCCACCCGCCCTGCGTTGCCCAGGCGGAGGCGAAGCCAGAGGCTGTAGGGCCTTTGCCGGGCTCAGCCACAGCCCTGGTGCTTCCTGGCAAGGCGGAGGAAGGCAAAGAAAATTCAGATCCTGTTTTTTCCCCCCCCACACAACGTCTGCTCCCTGGGGCAGTGCGGCTTCCCTGGAGCAGACTTGAAAGCAGCTGTGCAAAAAGCACATGGCTTTTTTCGCTGAATGTCGCAGACACTGCTCTGCCCCTGCCAGTTTGGAGTCTTGCTGGGTGAACCCAGGCTCACACTACTTAAAATTCATGGCATTTTCCTTCCTCTCCTCTTAATCGACCCCCTCGGAGAGCTTGGAAACAGGATGGGTTCAGGCACAAAAGGCAGTAGGAGGAGGAGAAGACAAGCCCCACCATTTCCAGATGCTTTCATGGTGCCTTTTACAGGCGTACCCATATATTCCTGTCTCGGGGCTTGTTTAGAAGGAGCCTGGCAGGGCATCTCTGCCAAAAGCATCTCAGATTTGTTTAGAAAGAAAGTTACAAAACCCAGTATTGTTTCAGGGAAAACAGTATGCTTGAATTTTAAACATCACAGTGCTGGAAACCTAAACAGAGTTGGTGCTGGAAAATCAGAAAGGGAGACTGAGACTATAAAACACTGAGCCGTTCGGCTGTGAGAAACAAGCCTGTCTCCTCTCTGTTTGCAAGAAGAGTGAAGTGCAAATAGGAAATGGTGACAGGTTCCTCACAGTTTTAAAATTCATGTTTAATAAACTCAGATGCTAGCAACAGCACCAAGAACCCGGGAGCTGTTTGGTCTTGGCAGCATCCCACTTAAACCTGCAAGAAGCTCTGTGGAAAGCCTTTAACTCATCATTGACCAGAGGTGACTCAACAGCAAGGTTCTGACCTGGGACATGGGCTCATGTTTCTGCTAAGTCTTCTGCATGTCTGGGTCAAATTTAAATATATTTACTGTTTCATATCCCTCTCTTGTTCATCCCAGGAGTGTGGTTTTCCACCAGGACTGTCATAATGGAAGGCAGGAGTCAGAACAGCACACAGGAGTGTGACCAGTGCCACCACTGCTGGTTATCCTAAACCCTTGTGGCATCAGGCAATTAAAGTCATTGCTCTGCTAGTAGTTATGCTAATGTACAGCTTGAGGATGCCTTGGGGTTGCGAGTGGCAGAAGGTGCTGTCACTGCAGCCCGACCTGCCCGCACAGCCCCAGGAGAAGCTGGAGGACACATCCCTGGACACGCAGGAGCCACACACCCCACGGCTCAGTAAGGCATCAGGATGCACAACACAAAGCACCCCATCCACTGAGCAGCTTGTAGAGTCCTGGCTGCAGCACTTTGGCTGCTCCAGCCCTTCAGACGCTGCGTAGAGAGGATCTTTTTTAGTAGGAATAAACCCACAGCCTCTTGCTCTTTAAGGACTTGCTTCACTCGCTTGGATGAGGAGATGCAGGCGTGTGTTGCGGCTGCCTAGGGACAGCTAAACAGCCCCCCAACACACAGTGCTGGACACATCCTGGTGCTGAGCATCCCCCTCTGCTGCCCTGCCCGGGGTCACACATTACTTTATAAGGTACTGAATTAAAAAACCCCAACCAAACGGAGGGCAGGGAAGCCTATCTCCTTCCTCCCTGTGCCTGAAGGGGGAGCGTTCTGCTCTAAGATGTTATCGCTCCACTTTTGGCACCCGTCCCCTTCTCGCTGTTTTGCTCAGGGCCCCATATAAGGCCAGATCTCCAAATCCAGGTGCCCTGGCGCTGGGCGCTGTGCGAGCGGGGCCCTCCCCGGCCGCTCACGCCTGGCCTTTCCCATGGACATTTCCCCAGCCACCCTCATGGCAAATCCCTCACGCTGCTGGGGAGGGACCACAGCTGACAAAGGCTGTGGAGGAGAGCAAACACGACCCTTACCCCTCCCAAGCAGCCGTGCCTCGTCCCCTCTGGCAGCAGCTTTGGCACAGTGGTGCAGGCTCATTTGTACCGTGGCCAAGAAACGATGTTTATTCAATTTCGCATAATCTATTTTCCATCGACTCACAATGGTTCTGTTTTTCAGCCACAGATGACTTAGCATGGAAACAAATCCCTCTCAAGCAGGAACCCAGCAAGGCTCTCCTGGGATCTGTGAGACATCCCCAGGTCTGGGTGATTTCTTCTCCATGGCAAAGGAGCCCTCATCTCATAGACAGGTGACTTCAACCCCTCCAAGCCACCTCCCAACCTCCCCATGATCTTCTTCTTTCAAGGCCTTGGTGCCACTCAAACCGGGGAACAAAATCTCCTTTGTTATCTTGAAACCAACAGTTTGGGAAAGTTAAAGCCAGAAAAAATGAGAAAACCACCTGGACTAGGACAGCCCCCACCACATCCCCCATTTGTTCAGGGACAATTCCCGGGAGGACTCCTGAGGTCTGTGAGGACTGAAAAGCCACCCCGTTCCTCTGGCGGGCTGTTTCAGGAGTTTATCACCTTTACAAAACACGGGTCTTGGTTCTAAGTGGATTTTATCTGACTTCATTGTAAGGACATAAAAAGAACCAGCGATTTTCTCCAAAGTAGTAAAAGGTCCGTTAGTAACGAGCGTGTTTCCCACAAAGATATTTACACACTGCAATCAAGTCCCTTGTCAATCCTCCAGATAAGCTAAACGGTTTGCACTTTTAAGTTCTCGCTGGAAGGCGTTTGCCCAGCCCCACCATCAGATCTCCCTCCAGCAGCCTTGTTTCCTGCACAGCCTACCCACCCCAACAGGCAGCGGGGATAAGGGACACGCTCACAACTCTCCCGAGGTCACCCCTTTGGCCTCACCAGGACATTGCACTGAGCAGGGACACGAGATGTGACCTTTTCCTGAGCTCCTGGTTTGGAAAGCCCTGCTCCTCCGTTCAACAAGCATCCCACGGACCACCAAACACACACTCAGGGTTCTGGGGTATCACACGACCCCAGTCCCACCGCTCTGCCCTCATCATCAGTACGCTGCATTATTTGACATAAAATTAAATGTTCAAACATATGCATGCATGTAACAGCGTTTAATTTTCAGTGCCCCCCTATTCTCCCTTCAGCTGGTGTCAAGTAACCTGGATTTCATTTACCCAAACCACGCTCTTTCAGAAAACTAGCACAAAGTCAACATTTAATCTGTTCCCCTGTAATTCCTATAACAAAGAGAATTACTGGAAATTAATTTCTGTAAGCAAAAGCCAATTCTTTTACGACTCTTGAATGCACGTTCACCAGACCTGTTAATTTTAAAGTGTTCACTGCTAAGCAATGTTTTTTAATATCCTCTTGGTTCCTAACGGGCTGGAAAGTATTTCATCACCCACATGTGATGCAAATACATCATCCCGCGTTTTTCCAAATACATGGATTGAAGTGTAGATGTGCAAGCCTCACACATGCAGTAAAGGGCCTTTTTGGAGAACACAGTAAAACCTAATTACCTTTGGCCTCAGATCTGAGCACCCAGACTTAGGCTCCTAAACACATATTTATTTAAGTAATCTAAATAAACATATTTATGCTGACACCTCAATAGGAAAGGCACGATTCTCCAAGGTGCTAAATACCAGCACCATCTGCCAGCTTCAAGGAGATGTGGGCTGCTCTGCTCATAGGTGGACAGCAGTCACCACCAGCATGAAAATGACCCCAGAAGAGTTGGGAAAAAAAAATCATATTGCTCCTTAAAAACACGGCACAAGGGATTACTTCCAGCAAGGTTTTAGGAGTCCCAAGCAAAAGCTGAGGGAATGAATAGTGTGCTTTGCATCCAGCCCCTCGTGCTGTCCCTGTCCCAGGGGGTGTCTCCGTGAGCCATCCCACATGGTGGCCATAGTGGACTCACATCTCGATGCCCACGAGGGTCCTGAGATTAGATACAAAGAAGGAATTTTTTTTACAATTAGGGTGCTGAAACACTGGCCCGGGTTTCCCAGAGAGGCGGTGGGTGCCCCATCTCTGGAGACGTTCAAGAGGTCCCTGCCCATGGAACGGGGGTTGGACGGGGTGACCTTTAAAGGCCCCTTCCAACCCAAATCATTCTGTGATTCTATTTTATGACACGGATCAGCCGGCGCCTTGTCACACCAGGGAGAGAAAGGAGCGATTTGGGGCAGCCCTGATGGATGGGATGCCACGGGGCACCGTGGGGCGAGCAAGACCCAAGGGCCACCTGACCCAAGCCTGGTGAAAGGATTTGTGCGGGAAGGCAGCGCCGGGCTCTTCCAGCGACCTCCTTTGAACTGTTAATCAAGCACAATCTTGCAGAATAATAGCCTGGTTATTATTGCCTTGTTTGCATAACAAAGAGGCCCAATAAAACTGATTTGACTGTGCTCAGAGGGGGTGTGAAAGATCAGCCCTGAGAAAAGAGCTGCAGGAATGCAGCAAACTGCTCCAAAGCCTCAACCCAGGAAGAAAGACAATGCAATTTGCCATCAAGAAAAGCCCAATAGACCAATAAATTACCCATGTGCAAAGGGATTAGATCAGGTTTCAGTTGCACTGAAGTGGGGGGAGGACCGGGAGGAGGGAACTGAAGGAGAAAAATAAACCTGACTCTCTTAAAGAGCTGGGGCTCATATTTTGCAAGGGTGTGCGTGGGGAGGTTGGCTCCGAGGGGCCACCTTCCACGCTGGGGCCGGGTTTATGTGCTCATTTCCACCGGCAAAAGCAGCAGATGCATTAAATCCAGGCAAAGGCCCTACTGGTGTATGATAAAGTGATTTTAGATGTATCCCAGAGCACACCTCAAACCATGCAGCTTTGTTTCACCCAGTCCTTGTCCTGCTCAAGAGAATGCTGGGGGAAGGAGTAACCAGTTCCTTGAAGTCAGAAGAGGGACACAGAAGGATTTTTCTCGTTTCAGCCTGTGTCAGTCGCCAAAGCATCCGGAGGACCTGCCATGGTGAACTCCTTTCTGTCCTCAGCGCCGAGTTCACGGCCCCCCATCTCTCCTGTGCAGGCGTCGCAGAGACACGGGGCAAGTACGGGCAGGAAACCAGCAGAGTCAGTGTCTTCACCGGCTACGGCACAATCTGCTGCTCGCTGCCGAAGGAGCCCTTGATCGCTCCTGTCACTTAGTCAGCTCTTTTGGCTCCAGACTCAGCTTACGGCTGACCCGGCATGCTCCGCGCCAGCCAAGGCAGCTCTCCCCAGCCCCCAGCCAGCATTGCTCCTCCAGCCTCACCTCGGCATCCCTGCGCAGGGAGAAAGAAGGGCGAGCAGGCACCATGGGAGAGGGAACCAACCATGGAGCTGCCAGCCAGGGCCGTGCTGCTCTGAGAACTACCAGCAAACCTCGGGGAGTTCAGGAGGCATGATGGGCTGAGAGGGGGAACCAGTGCGACAGACAACGCAGCAACGGAGTCACAGACTTTGTTCTTGAATCTTCCTCCTGGGATTTGGGCCTCAGCACTGCCTTTGCCACAGCTGTTGAGCTTTTGCCTGCTCAGAGGAAGCGGTGCCAGTGGGTGGTTCAGAAGATGCAGGTTTTGCTCCTTCAAGAGCTGGTGGATGGAGGATGAGGAGGGAGGGAAACGATAGGGCAGTGATCTCCTCTGACTCTTCATCTGCAGAAGCGCACTAGCAAAGCTGCCTCTCCAGCACAGTGTGCTCCGGGCTGGATAGCTGTTCTGGAGCTGCACACCTGACTTTCCTTGTTGGGAGTGCACCCGGACACTTTCACCAACAGTTCCCAAGAGCTGGTAAATGTCCTCAGGCAAACAGCCCAGTTTAGAGATGAGGACACTGAAGGACGTGAAGGCTTTCACCCAAGATGAGCCCCGTGGGAAGAGATGTGAATTTGCATGCTCATCCCCTGGATGAAGCATCACCCTCACCTTCCTCCTCAGCCACCATCAGCCATGTCCCCATCCCTCTGGAGCAGCGGTGCCCGGATAAGGTCACCTCTGCCAGCCACCCCCACTGCCGAGCATTTCAGGTTTCCAGCAGCCATCACTCTCCCCACGCCAAAGCTGTTTTTCCCAGGGTGCCTTTGAAGGCAGCGCTGCCACCCACCAGTGCCCGGGGGCTCCCCAGGTGTGGCAGCGGGTCCCTCGCCCTCCTCCCCCTCGCCCGGGCCGCGGCAGGGCTGGCAGGGAAACGCTTTCTGCTCACAGGTGTGGATTCCCTCTAGGAATAATCATCCCCGCTGCGCTCTTGTGAAATTTCAACCCTTCAAACGCAGAGGTAAATGAGATACAAAATGAGGAGATGGAGAAAAGCCCGGAGCACATAAATCTGGATGAGGCAAATTTATACAATTAGATGTCTGCCAAAAAATTGCGGCATCTCAATCGGAGGCGTTGGCTTGCGCAGGGTGTGGGGTGGCAGCTGCCCGGCTGGAAGGCAGCAGCCCCATAAGCCCATCAAGGCACCTGATTGATGCTGGAGCCCCATCTGGGGATGCAGGGGACCTTGTGGAACCCTTCCTGCAGGCTGGGCTCCCACCCAGCACCAGACTCCCTCCCCACCGCTCATACTCCATGGAAGCCACAGTATCTGTTCATCCTTCACAGCCACAGACCTTCAGAGGTTTATTTATTTTTAAATGCTACCTCTCCTGGATTCAGGTTTTAATTTTGAGAGGAAAAAGTAACTTTCTAACTGGAACTCACTCGCTCAGTCCCACTGCTCCCCCACTCCTACCCCAGCACAGCAATGCTTTCTCATCACTGTGGGCTGGCAAAGTTCAGAGTCATGTCCTGCCACATGCCCTCATCATCTCAGAAAGGGCCAGCTGGAGTGTGTCACACAGCAAGAGAAAAAGGTAGCTTGTCCAAAACCCAAAATGCCACAGATCATTACTAGGGCTTTGGGGACCAAAGCTGTCCAGGAAGGAGAGGAAACCAAGGGAAGAGAAAATTCTTTGGCCTCAAGTGAAGCTTGCTCTCTGCCTGACCCATAAAACCTGTACGACAGGGACAGCTCTGCTTGCTGGGAACTGAACGGCTAAACACTTCTGGATGCTCATGCAGTGCAAAGTGGGACTCACCACCCTTCTGAAGGGCCTGCTGTCCCTGCAGCTGTGGGGACATGAGACCCTGGCCACCCCACACACCCCGGCCAGGCCATCAGACAGAGCGGCTCAGTCTGCGCCTACCAGGGCTGCGTGTGTGTCGGAGCCAGCTTGTTCTCTGCAGTGAGAGCCCGATGACTTCATCAAGGGGATGGCATCTGGTTTTGCAGTTGGCTATAATTCAATTCTCCCCCTTGCTGCAGGAATTTCAGCTGGTGGAGCAGTGATTTACTCAGCCAGGCTGCACTTGAGTGCAAAGCAATCTTGAGGCTACAATCGAACGCACTGTTATTTTGAGAGCTCACGGACAAGGGAATAAATATCCTCTTCTTTTCATCCCAGTAGCTGCCAAGTGCAGGCTACAGAGCTTTTTAAAGGCATTTAGGAGCTCTCCTCTAACAAGTGCACTCTGAATGCTGTGCATGGTCAGGCAGGACCCTGCCTGCACAGCTCGCTCCTGATCTGTGGCATCAGGATGGGATTTACCAGGACAGCCAGAAAGAGGCCAGGGCACCCCTTCACCTGCATCTCCAAGCAAACCCCGTCCTCCCCAAAAACCCTTCCCCATCACCCCAGCACACATCACTCCTGGATTGCAGCAGCCCTGAGCTCACCCCAGCCCCCTTCACACCACCTGGGACTCTGAGGCTCTCTTGGTCCTGGGTTCCTACACTCCCCCTTACTCCAAGTTTGGTGTCTGCTCCAACAGGAAAAGCATATCAAACCAAATCAAACTCATCCCGATGGATCAAAAGCCCTCACCTTTGACCTTTTTCGCTGTCTCACCAATGCTTATCCCTTGGGAGCAGTAGGGCTTGGCTGTGGGATCCCCTGAAGGACTGACGGGCTAAGGAGGGGCTGGCTTGGGCCACACACTGCCCTGCCAGAGCCTACGATGCTTTATGGGATGTGCCCATCGGGGAGCCAGAAGAGAGACCACAAAACTCATTGTCACTGGGGCCGCAGCCTGGCTCTCCAGGGACAGCAGGTCAGTGCAGAGCCCGAGAAGAGCCCCCAGGTCAGGAAGTTTTTATGGTTGCCCAGCCCTGTAAGCACTTTCATGTGCACATCCGACTCAGCACAGCTGTCCAGGCCACAGAGAAAGAAACCTCAGCTGTTCTCATGATAAACCCAAAGTCAGTCTTTGTATTGCCTTGTTCCCAGTAACCAAGGGCCAGGAATTTCACGATTTTCTGTGGAAAAAGGCAACATATCCACCCCATCTACATTAAAAACAAGGCACCTCCTTCCAGCCCCACAACGTGCCTTGCTGGCAGTGGCAGAGAACTCCCTGTTCCATGTACGAGACCAGCTCCAAGCTTGCAACAAAACAGGGAAGCCAAAATATTTCCAGGTTTACGTTTGAATCCCTCCCTTCTTCTCTGCCCTGACAACATCCCGCACAGGCGCGTTCCTCCCCTGCCTCCACCTTCCCCAGGGTGGGCTCTGTTCACAGCACGGGGGGGTATTTTAGCAGCCTCTAAGTCCCCCATCTCAATTTTGGCTTAATGCTGCCATCACCTCCCTGCTGCTGAGACAAAAACCGTTAATTATATTGACTACTCTGATACACCTCCAATAGGGTTGGATCCTTATCTGGAACCCACTGTGCTGCCTGGATGGACCAAGAGCAGAAAACTCCAAATTTTTACGAAGGCAGGAGTGTATTACAGCCAAAACGGCCAAGCTGGAAAGAAACACGGAAAGCCAAAGCAAACCTGAGCCTGACACACCTGGGACAAAAACACCCAGGGCCAGATTTTGGAAGTACAAAAGGATTTGCAAGAAAACTCAGCACAGCCTGGGAGGCACAGGCGTGGGTCACCCAGGAGATCAGGGTCTCAGCTGGGAGAGGACCCGTAAGCATCCAGCACTGGCACTTGGCACAAGCTCCAAGGAGAATTTCTGCCAAGGAAACTGTCAGCAGTGGCCTGCTCTGCCCAGACCTCCTTCCCCAGCTGCCCCACAGTCACCCTGACCCACGGCCAGAGGACCCAGCCCAAGGGCACTGGACGGTGGGGGCTGCCCAGGAGGCAGCAGGGCGAAGCCATCGGTGTGAGAGCAGCACAAGCGGGAATCCAGCCCGGGCTGTGAGCGTAGGGGGGGTTAAGCAAATAAATAAATAGGGCAGGACTCGGCGAGGCACTGATCTGACATGCCGAGCGCCCGCTTGGGCAGCCTCCAGCAGCCCTGCTCACCTGGGGCTCCCAGGAGGGGTGCGAAGCCTCCCTGGTGCTGGGAACCTGCTGGGAACCCACAAATTCCCAGGAAGCATAGGGAAAAAGGGGCAAAAGGATATGGCAAGGAATAAATCCCCCCCTTTTTCCTACCTTCCCACCCCAAAAAGCTTTCAAAAAAGCCCCCAGCCTGCTCCCAGCCCTGGGCACGGGGAGCCCCGTCTCCGCCTGCGCCCCGCTCCCGCGGGCTCTGGATCGCCTCGTTCTGCCAGTTCTTTGCACCTTATTTGACTGCTGAAGGGAGAATCAAACAAAGCAGCCAGCCAGATCTCCTATCAAGTTCTTTCTTGCACCGTAAATCTCACAGCCTCGACGCTTTGCAACCCAACCGCTCCGAAAAGGGCGTTAAGCAACACATATGGGAGCAGCTCCAGAGTTTCCAGAAAAAAACAAGGGGTTCAGCTTCCAGCCTGCTGGGAAGTTTCACGGGAAAAATGGGGTCCAGAGAGACACCTCAGCGCTAAGGGCACCGCTGAAAAGGTTTTCCTGGAAGAGGGCGAAGAGGGCAAAGATGGGAGGAAGGGCGTAAAGCAGTTATTTATTTATTTCCTACATGTGTGTGCAAGACTACTTCACCTACGGTTATGCAAAAGAAAGGCAGAGGCGATTTAAAAATTAATAAATTATAAAAAGAAAAAAGGGAAGTTTTACTAAATTAAAAAGAGAGATAGGGAGATTTAAGCCTCAGAGCTTTTCTTTCNCGGAGCTTTTCTTTCCCCCCCCTCCTTTCTCCCCTTTTTTCCCCCCCTTGCAAGGGAAAAAAAAAAAAAAGAGGTAAAGAAACTGGAGAGTTTTGGAAGGAACAAATCCGCCTCTGTGGACTGGGTTTCCCCTCCCCCAACAAAAACAAGCACTCAGGGCTTGAAGGAATTTGCAGGCAGAGATCTGCCAAAAACATTGTGAAAAACTATGGGGGATTCATTGGAAACAGATGGCGTTTTCAGCTGTAATTCTGAAATTCTCCCCTTTTCTGACACAATACAAACAGCGGGGCCGGGGGCGGCG
>VWZT01013659.1:233364-250389 GCA_013397055.1 Pachycephala philippinensis | reverse complement strand
CCCCGCCCTGCGGGCAGCCCCGGCGGGGTGCAGGCGGCCTCGCTCAGCGGGACGCGGGGAGCCGCATCGCCCTCCCGGAGCATGTGAGAGGCAGCGGAGGAGATAGAGCCAGATAGGGAGGTCCCCTCCCTCCTCCCTCCTTCCCTTCTCCCTCCTCCTTCCTTCCCTCCGCGCACGCTGAGCAGCGTCGTTCGCAAGGAGCGGCGGAGGGAGGGAGGGAGGCGCAGCCCCGGCCCCGCGGAGGGGGGCTGGGGGGCTCCGCTGCAACACCCCCGGCCCCCAGCACCCCCTCTCCGTGTGCAGGCAGCCAGGGCTGGGGGACGTGGAGGAGGATTTCAGGGTTTCCCCGGAGAGCTGGGGATGCTCCACCTGCAGCAGGGAGAAATGGAGGCGCGGTGGGGTTAGGGGGGCACCCCGCTCTTCAGTCCCTGGGGCATGTGTAGGTGCTGAGGGCATCTTTACGTTGATGGGGGATTGTGACAAAGACTGGGATTGGACGCGGGAGGAGGACCCTCAGCAGGACTGTGTGGTTGGGAAGGGATGGAGACCTCAGGCTGCCCTAAGAGCCCCTCAGTGTAGTCTCCCACCCCAGCTGCTCCAGCATTGCTGAGAGCTGGGCGGTGTGGCAGCTCGCCCCCAAGTCTCCCCACCACCCCATCTCAGAGAGGCCTGTGAGGGCTGGTTTTGGCACGCACGTGTACCAGGATGATGGGAAAGCTCTGGGTGCCAGGCTGTGCCAACCAAAGTGTCAGACACACAATTAATTACTGCAGCCCCAGAGCCACAAACACTAAATATGCTGTCGCCGTAGTGCGTGGATAATAGCAACCCTTTGCAAAGTGTTTCTTTCTCCCCTTTCTCCTCTGTGTGCAAGAGACAGCGACTGCAGAGAGCACACAGCAGCTCTCCACTGCTTGATTAAGTCAGCAGTGAAGACAAAATGTGCCTGTACAGCTCAGGCTTAAGGAGGGATTTGAGTGTGTGTAAGGTACAAATTAGAAAATGGATGTGATTTAATCACAACAAATCTAAACAGCCCTGCTACAGAAACCTTGCCATCAAAGAGGGCTTTTTCTTAAATGTGGACACAGTGAGTGTATAGTCCTGACAAAGGAACAACATGTTTGGGGATGAGTTGTTAAAGCAGGAACAGAGAGAAGATTGGGTAAAGCCTGATGTATACCAGATAAGTTATCAGTTATAGAAGGAACGGCTTCCTTCCGTAATAATTATTTGCAAATCAGTCCTCAGTTCTGGATACTGTGGTGTCTGGACACTACAGCAGAGACAGAGCAGCTTCTGTCAGGCTTGGGATGCTGCACAGACAGGAAACCAGGCACAGACCCTGCCTGGGAGAAGGTAAACTGCTTGTTTGGAGGAGCCCAAGTGAACGCAGCAGACAAAGAGCAGGGGGGAGAAGTGATGGCAAGCCCAGGCCTTCCTGCAGGTGTGCACAGTGGGTCGGGCATGAGTCCCAGGCTGTAAAATACTGTACACTGGAGCGTTACTAATCCCAGCTCTTGGGGACCGTGCCCCCGCAGGCTGGGGGGGCATTGCCACCGCAACCACCGCAGCTTTGGCTGTGCCGGGAAGGGCTTCCCTGAGAAGACAAAGCACAAGACAGAAGAATGCTAATGCACGGGGCGCTGAGGTGCCTTGGTAACAGCAGCAGAGCATTGCGGCGGCAGCAAATTGGTGCTGAGCCCGGCTCCTGTTGGGAACCAGGAGCTCTGAAGCGGGGAGGCTCCAGCAAAGCACAGCTGCATTCGTGGGAACTCTCAGAAGTCTCCGCTGGCCGCTTCCCCCAGCTCTTATCAGCGCGCCCGTTAATCTTTGGCATCACAACAGGAGTTGGCACCTCCAGTTCCAGGTGCAAGGTGCATGTCTTCGACCTTGCCATTTCCTCCATAAACACCCTGCGAGGTGGGCGAGTAACAACGGCCCCTCGTGGGCACCTTCTGCGTGAGCTTGGCCCTGTGGTGACAGCAGACCCAGCCAGCAGGGCATTGCTGGGGATAGCTGCAGGTCCTGGGGCAAGAGAAGGACTCGATGGAGAGTGGAATTGTCCGTGCAGGGAGGCTCCAAAAGTACTGATGTAAATTTGGTCCCCATGTGTAAAGTACAGCCAGGTGAAAATTAAATCCAGCATATTCAGATTTCCCTTTTCTTTGCTTGTCTGGCGAATCCCCAGTTTAGTGCCTGTGACCAGTTTCTTACTCCTGGAGATGATTTGGCCCCTCTGCCTGTGCAGGGACTTTCTTGGCCACAAACCAAACAAAGCAAATATTGCCAGTAGAGTTTGTCCTTCCAGAAATGATTAAGACAACACAAGTGAACAGGCAGTTAAAGGAGGAGCTTGGCCGTGGGAGAAGAGGAACGGAAGCACAAGACCCATTATCAGGAGGCAGGTGGCTGCCCTGAGAAGCAGGAGGGCTCAGGTGACCTGGGGAGTATTGATGGGTTGGGACATGCCATAAAATCATAGAATGGTTTGGGCTGGAAGGGACCTTAAAGATCATCCAGTTCCAGCCCCTCAGCCATGGGATATGTGGCAGAGATCACAGCTCACTGACACTGATGGAAATCATCTTCAAGAGTTTGTGGGCATCACCAGGCTGAGATGCAGGTGCAACCGAGAGTGTGAGACACACGAGCTTTTCATCTGCCATTTTCATCCATGCATGAGGGTTGCCTGAACCTATTATTTTGAAGGCATTTTCCATGCTGCAGCTATCTCCCTTGACCTCTAAAAGATCTGGCTGATCCTGATCTCAAGATGAAAGATTGCCACCTCACGGGCTGTGAACACCCGTCTGTGAGATTAGGCCCTGAATTATTAATACAATCAATGACTACCTCTTTTCATCCTGGAAGAGGCACAAAGGAAAGCTACGGGGGCCCTGAAAGGGAGGGAGGATTCTCGAGCAAGGGGGGAGAAGTCACCAGTGGAAATTGGTTTTCTTTGGGTGGAAACGCCTCCTGTGTCTGTTTTATTTTGGAGGCAGCAACAATGGCACCATTCAGGAGGTGACAACCCAGCTGTGTTGGTAGGGCTGATGGTGGCACTGGGAAACCTCCCATGGGGACTGTGTGTCCGAGGAAGGAGGTCCTTCCTTCCAGCCCCTTTCCTGCACTCAGTGCGTCGTGGGCTGCACTAAAATGGGCTCCCAAAGAGCCTGAGCTGCAGAGCTAAAGCATGTGGAGCCACGGAGGAGAGGAGGAGCTGGGGAGCAGGGGGATGTGTTCATCCTTCCAGTGCCACAAAGCTACCAACACCTCCACGCACAGGTGAGACCTTACCCCCAGGCAGGTGACAGAGCCTGTTTTTTGGGGTGCATTGTGGGGTTTCTGCACCATGGGAAGTCACCAGACTGGAGTGAACCAGTGAGGGATGGACTGCAAGGCCTTGTTGTTGCTTCCTGGAGCACAGAAGCCTTTCCTTTCCCTTTTTCCCTGTGAAAGCTTCAGTGTGGAGGTGCTGTGACCGTGTGCTGCTGGGTCTCTGTCCTGATCTTTACACTTTTTCTTAGCTTGAGCCTGACCTACCTGTTTGGGATGTTTTGGTGATATTGGCTCCTTTCTGCTTTCCCCGTTGCACTTGGGAGGAAGGTACCATGGCCCCGTCCTCATCAAGGACCAGAGAAAACTCCCCAGTTCTGAGCCCCACATAGAAAATGAAGCTAGTTGGAAACCAAAAATAAAATACTATCTTCACTCAATTTTTCAAGAGGTTAAAAAAAAGTTATTGTGCAAATGAAGCTATTCTTTCTGGGTAGATAATGCAAAGCATTGCTTCAGTGCTGGCCAAAATGTCTGAGAAACAATTTTCCCCCCCTCCTTTTCATTAAAGTTCGTATTAACATTGCAAATAAGATAAGAAAAGAAGTGTTCAGTTACAATTATGTAGCGCTTTGTGATCACAAACAGATTCTGTAATCCCTACTCAGGGGGTTTCAGAGCTGAATTTAGCTTATTTCAGGGTACAAAGTTGAGCTCAGCCAAGACCACTCTCGTACTCTGTATGATCGTCATCTGCGCTCTGGTCACACGAGGGACCCGTGGCAAGCCAGGCTGCACAGCCAAGCAACATCTCACAGAGGCAGCAGCTGCCCTGGCTGGGGACCAAACCTCCTTTTTGCCTACGCAGCTATTTATTAATATTCTTCTATCTATTAAATAGTTTTAAACTGATGCTTGCTTCAAGCATCAAAACCTGATACTGGTTCAGCTGCAGCTGCTGATGGGCTCATTCCCAGAGATGCAAAGCTCTTCACCGTGGCTGAGTGAGCATTTATGGGCTCTGACCTGGTCAGTGCTGTCCTCTCCTAAGTGGGGCCATGGCCCATGGGCAAAGGCAGGATCCTGAGCGGGTGGAAATATTCCTCCTCCCTTACCTGTGCTTCTAAACCATCTGACCTCAAGGTATTTGCAGCAGGCATGGGAGTAGTCCCTTGGGCTCAGCATGGCCATCCTGTGTTTAAATTTAGGCACGAGCTGAAATACCTGACCGAGGGCCTTGGAGTGACATTTACAGTAGAGCAACCCCTGTCACTTAATGGGCTTAACAGAGCAACGCAGAGAATGTGAAATTCAGTGCCAAACTCTGCACGGATAAAGCTACAGAGACAGAGAGATGGACAGGAGTCAAGTGCATCTGGGCTTGTGGAGAGCAGCCCCAGCTGTTCACGGCTTCTGCTGTCATTCCTTGACTTTACGTCACAGGATGGAAAGAGCAAAGGATTAGAAGGTCAGTAGCAAAGAGGATGCCCTCTCCACAAAAATAGTCCTTTGCCGTGCTGCAGAGCCCTACCTCCATTTCCAGGCAGTTGTTAGAGAAACATTTTTCCATCATTATGTCTCCTAGAGCGATCCACAAAGAGTGGCTTAGGGAGGCATTAGGGTTTTATGTGAATTTAGGTTGCAGTTTGCAAAGTGCTTTGTTCCTAAAATGCTGATTAGGTTTGCTGCAGACACTGGTGCGTTAGAGACAAGTCCGGTTAGAAGGTGAGTAAAAAGTCACCCGCCAAGCAATTTGGAGAGCTTAGGCCTCCCCAGATAATTCAGTCCCATCAGGTGACTCATGCAGGACACCACCAGAAGAGTCTTCAGTTCAGAAGGCTGCATCTGGAGAGTGAGTGGTGAGGTAAAATTAAATTCAGTTGGAAAGTCCAGCTAAGGATTTGGGGATTGTTCTGGAGAGATGACGTTAACTTCAGCATCAATCACTAGAAATAGCGTAATGAAGGTCTGAACTCCAAAAAGCAAAGGAGCAATGTGGAGGGTCTCAGTGCCAGCAAAATGGCACGAATACCCGAAAGAAGCATTAAATAATCTATACCAATGTCTGAAGGCAGCCGAGACCCTTCTGCCTGTTTCAGGCTGTGCATTGCCCACCCCAGCGGGGAGATCAGCCCAGCATGCCCAGCCCTTCAGCCCGTGTGGAGCCGCAGTGTGCAGGGCTGATGTCCCCCCTCCCCGGGACTGCCGGGGACTCGCCATCACTCCCTGCTCCGCTCCAGCGCCTCCTCACCGGGGGAATACAAATTGGGCAGCACTGAAGCATATGGAGGGGAAGAATGCTCAGCTGTGAATTTCGGGGATGGGTATTATCCAAACCCAGCCACCAGCACGTCACCTTTTCAAAGGCTTCAAATCCGCTACAAATTGCTTCTGAATGACAATGGGAATTTCTCGCCCTTCACAAAGCCCCCCGTATTAGCATCTTTATTGGAATAAACTAGCTAATTTCTGCAGTCGAAGGGCTGGTCTGGAGAATCCGTAATTCTAATGAGATGGATATTCATCAGCACCCTGATGCTTGCGGGGTGTCTGGTCCAGCGAGGGGCTGCCACCTGCCCAAGTGCAGCTCAGACAAAGAGGAGGGCAGCGTTCAGTCCCTGGGGCCAGCAGCAAAGGAGGACATTGCAGGGACCGAGGGGTCCTTGTAATCCTCAATTTGTTCTTTGCGCCATTTGTTAATTCCCAGGCACAGGGTGGGGAGCCTGTACTTGCAGGAATAATGATAAATCTGTGCTCTTCACTATCTGTCAGCTCCCTGTATGGCAAATAAACCTACAGCTAAGCCAGGCTGACTGACTGGGGCCAGACTGAAACGCCTTAGGAGTAGAGGGAGATTCAGTCTGTCTGTCTGTCCATCCTGAATAACTGCATAGCAGCTTGTCATTAAAATCAGCATTTATCTTGGAGAATGGTTGTGGGGTTTCTCCAAACCAAGGGCTGATGCCTTGCAGTTGGCAGTGGTGCACAGATGAAATTTCTTCTTTGTTGTTACCAATAGATTCCATAAAGAGAAAAGAAAAAGAGAAGAGATAAGGAAAAATCCATAAATATAAATACCCCAAATCTAAACCTCCACGATTTTGCAGAGAAGCAGATCTTATTTCTCACTACGTATTGAAAATGTGAAGACTTGGGAGGGCTTTTCCTGGATGTGTGCTCCTGGAGCATTAATTAATTGGGCATTCACAGGGCAGCGCTGGCCTGGCTCATAGCCAGGATGGCTCAGAACTGTCCCAGGACTGTCCCCACAAACAATCCTGATCTATAACCCGGGTACCAGCCATGCTGTAGTAACTCCACTGTTATCAACAGGGAGAATGAGTGATGTGCCTTCTTGCCTGTAGCAGGTATCCTTAATCTCTGATCTGTTTGGCCAGAAGTGGCTCAGATCAGTTGCGTTCAGTGGCTCTCAGTGTCAGCAGGGCAATATTTTCCCTTTGTTTTTATGTTAAACTCTTGGATTTAACCCATGGGGCATGGCTGTTCAGGAGCATTGAAGTCTCCACGGTGTCATTTAGGGGGGACAGATCCTTCAGATTTTATTCTCTTACAAGGTCGGGCTCGGTGGAGGAATGCTGAAAATGTTTCATCTGTGTGCTGAATAAACACAGCCTGAGGGCAAAGCAGGGCTAGTTTTGACACTGTCTGTCTAATTGTCAGAAGAGTGAAGCCCCCCAGATGTGCAGCATCAGAGGCAAAGCTGGTGGCTCCAGAGTCCTTATAGCTGCTGTGCCTCTCCTGGTGTGCTGTGGGCCAGGCAAAGCAGCCAGCCCATGCCAGGCTGCTGTCTCCACGCTTCCCCCATGGATAAATCTGTCCCTGTGGTGTATCCCGAGAGCAGCTCACTGCCCTTCACGCAGAGCACCAACCACCCAGCGTGCAAACCCATTCCTTTCTCTGCCTCCCACCTCTTTGGGGGTTAAGGGAAACAGGAGATGGGCTGCCGAAATGCCAGTAAACAAGGCTCAGCTGCTGAGGGGGAGAAGGTCAAAGGACAAAAATGAGAACAAGTCTGTGCGCAGCCCGGCGGCTGCTGCTGCCACCTGCCCCAGCCCCAGGATGGAAATTGCTGCTTGACTCTCCCTTCCTCCTGTTGAAGGTGTTACCCTTCATCCAGGCTCTGTTTGTGTTCCAATGGATTTGCCAGAGGCTTTCTTCTCCCCCAGAGCAGTGGCTGAGGGTCCCATGGGTGCAAATTGTCTCGTTCTGGGTTTTTCTGAGACGGAGGCACAAGGGTTCCTGCTGAGGAGGGGATTTGACCCAACACATGCAGAGCAGTGTGTGTTTGCTTCCCATCACCCCAAAACTGCCAGGCCACCCCCCTGCCTGATGCAACACCTTACACAGGCAGATTGCAGAGCCTGAACCGTGGTGCTGCCTGCTTTGTGATCACAGATGGGCCTTGATGCAGACTTATTCATGATGGAAAAAATGGTGTTTGAGAATATTTTCCCCAGCCACTGATAGGCAGCCACTGCTGTGGTGGGATGTGGGAGCCTAGATATAGGCTTTCCTATCCCTTGCCAGTGCTCCTGTCCCAAGTATCAGCCATCTTTCAGCAGTGCTCTGGTGATGGGATTAACGTGCATTAGGAGGTTTTGTTCTCATCTCTCCCTGGGAGGATCAGATGCAGTAAAATATCTCATTTTGCTGGTTGCTTTTTGAAAAATGTGTGGTATGTGTTAATGTTAGAAAGGCAAGGTCAAAGGAACAGGACCGCAGGACACAGGGCTGGAAAAACCCTTTTAGGGCAAGGATTTTGGTCCGTGTTATTGTAGCCCTGCTTGCTCTGTTTTAGAAGCAGTGCAGTTGTTTACCCCCAGCACATGTGCTGCAAGGCTGTTCCTGGATCCCAACTGTTTTCTGTGAAGAAATGTGGAAGAAAAG
The DNA here is from genome assembly GCA_013397055.1 of Pachycephala philippinensis. NCBI lineage: Eukaryota > Metazoa > Chordata > Aves > Passeriformes > Pachycephala > Pachycephala philippinensis. The sequence goes on along the minus strand of VWZT01013659.1, from coordinate 242,202 downwards.
CTGCGGATCTTGTGTCACTTGTCCTTCAACAAGAGAGCAAGCCCTGTGCCAACTCAGCACAAGCTCCATCTGTGCACCCACAGGCGTTATCCCGCCTTGGGCGGTTTCTGCTCTGCCCAAGAAATACAAGTTGTTGCTGATATTTATCCCAAAGATTTTCATTGGCCATTTTGGCTGGAGGAATGTGAATTCGGGTTTGAGCAGTTTCAGCAGAAATCAGCCCTGAAAGGAGACTTACTTCAGTTTGTAGGGAGCACTGATGGCATGGTTTAGGAAGGATGTTGAGAGTAACAAATCCAGCTGAAAGAAGAATTGGTGTGAGCAAAGTTTAAACACCAAAAGCCATTTAGGCAGCATTGATACGTTGCTACTGGCATCAGGTACAGCTGTTAACTGAGCCCTCTGATGGACAAAGTGTCCCATGTGACATCCCCACCACATACCTCCTGCATGCTTCATCTGTGACCCATTTCTCATGTGGGGCCAATGCCCCCTGCTTGACCTGCTCGAGTCAGAGTCATCTCAGCCTGAAACTGTTCCTCATGTGGAAGAAGAAGTGGTTTTAGGTCAGCTGCTTGGGGATAATTTATACCTATAGTACACTAGGAGTATAGAAGTTTACTTTTATACCTCTAGGTACTTCTAGTTTGGTGGGTACAAAGAGCTCTAGAGAAGTCCCTGTAATGATCCCTCACATATTGCTTTCCTTGGCTTCTCCCTCCCAAAATTCATCCTCCTTCCTAGATCACAGTAATGGATGGGCGTCCAAAGAGGGTTGCACCTTCCTCCAAGCAGATGTGACACATAGCAACAACCAGAGGTGACCAGTGAGTGCACCTGGTGACACACCTGCCTTATGGCTTGGAACGAGTCCCACACTGAATGGTACCAACGGGAGGGTTATGAACCCTTTCAGGAAACAGATTTACAAAGACAGGATTGTTTTCCCAACGCTGGAGTGAAATTAGTGGTAGCAGTGGCAGAAACATTGTTTTTGTGGTGAAGAAAACATTGTGTGGCCAATGCCAATACAGCGTGACCAGCTTCCAGGAAGAGTCTTTGAGCAATTTGTTTCCCTTTGGCTGCTGGCATCCTTCTCCGTTCTGTTCCCTGGGGATTTTAGCTGAGCTGGTCTGCTTTCAAAAGCCAGGTCTCCAAACCCAAAGTTGTTGTTGAATCAGAGGTACATTTGCCAGAAATGCCTGGACTCAAACCCGACTGTGAGCTCTGTCCAAGCCATCCTGGACCAGAGCTGTTGGCCCATCAAAGCCAGCATCCATGGATGGAGTGGGTGAGGTGCTGTGGTGGTATTGGCTGATATTTTGGCTGCCAGGCTGGGCTGGGAAGGCACAGGTTATGTTTTAGAACAGATGAGTCTTCTCTCCCCAAGACATGAGTGTTGCTGGCTCCAGCTCCCTCATGCTGAAAGTTTTAAAGGTTTGACTGCACATGGAATATTAGAATATCCTGAGTTGGAAACAACCCACAAGGATCATTGAGTCGAGCTCCTGGGACACAGGATACTTGACAGGCATCCCTGGGCATGGATGTTGGACAGACCCTTCTCCAACACTTCTTATAAAAGGGATGTACTTTGTCTGTCTTTTATGTTCGTCACCCCCACAGAACCCCAGCTACACCATGGGACCAAAATTACCTCGGATGAACAGTTCTTGAGGGAATGTGACTGGATCTGGAGCACCCCAGCAAACCATACAGTGCTTTAGGGGATGAAAAGGAGCTGGTGTTTTTGTGGAGAGCAATCCCCTCAAAACCCTCTGAAGGCAGATGGGGCACTAAAGTGCATTTATCAGGACGCTCTGATTACCAGCCATGACTCTGCTCGTGGGAGATTTCCATTCACAAAGCTAATAATGCACTGGTAGGAGGGAAAAGGGAACCAAAGGCTGACTTTTTCAACTGTTAATTATCAAGGTCACACTGCATTTATGCTGGGTTTTCCTGCTGTTGTGTTTTAATTTCATTACAGTTGTGTTTGTTAGGATAGAATCACGGAGTGATTTGGGCTGGAAGGGACCTTAAAGACCATCCAGTTCCAACCCCACCACCATGGGCAGGGCCACCTTCCACTAGATCAGGTTGCTCAGGATGTAGCTGGGATGAGCATGGATGAACTTTGAGAGAATTCCCTATGCAGAACATGCTTTTTTTTCCCATTCCCCCAACCAGGCAGTTTGTGCATTGCTTGTTCAGAGCAGCATATTTCTGGAAGACAAGTAATTTTCTTCCCTTTAAAAGGACTTGGGGAAAAAGGACCATCATTTCCAGGCAGGAATTTTTCTGAGGAGGATATTTTTGTGCCTGGCTAAGGAGAGACACAAAAAGGTCATAGAAAATTAAAATCACATGCTCAGAACATTTTTGGGCAGGTGTTTTTCCTAAGCCAGAACTCAGTCTTTGGAGGGTGTATCCTGGGATTTACGTTCCTCCTAACATTTCACCTGTTGCAGTAGTACTGCTGGAGGGCTTATGATTTCATACTCGCAGCAGTCTGGTTTCTCTGGACCCAGCTCAACAGCAGTGCTTTAAAACACTGCAATTCCTGCAGCGTGCACGACGCCTCAGATGAGCGCTCCGCTCTGGCTGCTCATCGCTGCATTTCACTTGGCATGTAGGCTACGGATGAGGAATGCACAGAATTTCCTTTTCCACCCCGTCAGATCCTCTGTCTCGAGCCTGGCGCAGCCCCAAGAGCACAACGGATGCAGCTGGAGAAGGGCAGGTCCAATCTTGCTGCTCAGCCCCAGTGACACTTAACCTCCTCTGCAGCGCGATCCGCCAGCAGCTGGAGGTGGGTGCGAGTAAGTGGCCGAGCATCAGCTGCTGCCTGTTGAAATAGCTCGTTTGTGAGGGAAGGGGAGTTTGTTTCCCAGGCTGGAGGAGGTGATAGAACCCAGAGCTCCTGTGGGAGAGGAAGGAGATGGCCTTGAATCTGAAAGAAGGTGTTTTCCTTATTTTGCATCTTGGTTTCTCCGTTGGTGTTGGGCTGTGTGAGCAGGTAATGGGACCGCAGGCTCTGCCTTGCTGCCAGCAGCTTTGTCCCAGTGGGAAAACTGACTGCAACTAATTGTAATTCCTTGGTGTCAGCAGTAGTGGGGAATCAATAGGGAGCTTTGAGCTATCAAATAATGAGACCAGCTAATCCCTCGTGTTGCTCCAGGAAAGGTGTTTGGGAGGAGCGTTCGCTCTTTGGGGCAAACACTTCTCGGTGCCACTGATGCTCTGTGAGACAGAGAGGCTTTCCCACAGGTCTGTTGGCCTGGCCTTTGTTGCAATGGGGGCTGTAAACACAGGATCAAATTCTGTCTTATCTCATCCTTAAAAATTATTTTTCTTGGCCTGGGATGGAACATTCGCTGGCTTCTTTCCTAAAGCAGCTGTACAGCAAAGATGGGATTGAATGAACCTCTTTCCCTTGAGCTTAGGAGCAACTCAGGATGGGTAGAAAGCTGCTCTTGCATCACTGGTACAGAAATAACTATAATTCACACCATGTACAAAGATACCAAAGTCTGATTACTACCAGCGATGGCTGTGCTGGTCACAACTCTATTGCATCAGAAAAGCAAGTTATATCCCAAGGATGTTGCTGAGAAACGGAGAAGAGGTTTTAGTTTTGTTTGGTTTTTTTCTTTTCTTTTCTTTTTTTTTTTTTTTTTCCCCAGTGGAATTATCCCAGCAAACAGTGTATAAATTGCTGGAAGAAAGTCAGACTTCAAAAGACATTAGAAAGTATTCCTCTTCCTCCCCAGACTATAGATTTCCTTTATTGGAAGAACAGTGCCTTGAAAATAGCCTGTAATAAAATTTGCTGTTTAATTAGACTTCATTTAATTTATGTATTTAATTTTGCTGGAATGGTTAAAGACTACTGATGTTGAGGGAATTTCCTTTTTGTTTCTCCTACGTATTTCCTTATCTTAGAATTGTTAGGACTGTCAAATCTTCTCTTCTGGTTTTGCTACGAGGTCTTCCTTAGCTGTGTAGAGGCAAGTTTGCCTAATAATGTTTATTAACTTAATCAAAATATTAACAAAGACCTCTTTTAAACAAAGTGCTGGCTAGGCACTGGAATGAAATAACTGTTAACAAAACCTATGAGTTTAAACTAGAGAAGAACTTTCTGCGTTCAGCTTTGTGTTCCTAATGGTGTCATTATTTTGCTGTTTAGTAACCATATAGAGCTCAACTCTCACTTGAATTTTTCGCATCAAAAATTAAAGAGAAAAGAAATGTAATTTCTACAGAGAAGTTTTTCAGGCTTCTCTCGCCAGCAAAAAGAAATCTAATCTTAATCCTACATATTGATGTCTCTGGCCTCTTGGCCAATTGGGTTGGATTTAGTTTAACCCAAAGCAATTGACAGGTCATGGTGACTCTGGAAACAATTTTTTTTTTTTTTAAAAACTGAACCACTTTGTTCTTGTCTCTTCCCTCGTGTTGCCACAAAGCAAAAGGCTTCGGTTGTCTCTTCTCCAGAGAGATCAGCAGCAGCAAAACAAGTGCCGTGCTAATGAAATCCTGTCTCGGTTTAATCTAAGCAGGGATTTGGGATAAACTCTGTTCAGTGACCCCCCAGCCCAGAAGTGCCCTGGGGATGGCTCAGGCTGTGGGACAGTCCTGTGGAGAGGGAGTCTGGGGGCTGAACCCAAGGAGTACTTTGTAGTGCTGGTGTTATCCCCAGCTCCTGGTGCTTTGCTGGCTATCCCAGGGATAGAGTGGAGGGGGAAAGGTAACTCTGGTCTCCTCTGTGTCACTGGGAATCGCTTTGTAAGGCAATCAGCCACCAAGGAAATGCCTTGTCACCCTTCTCGCTGTGCTGGGGATGCTGAGTACTGATGGTGAGGAGGAGGAGGAATGCTCCCATCCTGCTGCTTGGCAGAGCATCCCAGCGCCCTGAGCTACTCGTGAGGACTGTACATGATCTCTGCAGCAGGCAGGTAAGGGCACAGCCCCACCTGACCAGTGTGTGGTGTGGAAAATTCCCTCCCAGCCTCTGAAGCACATTGCAATGATGCAGGATGTAGAAAATGGACAGCATTTGAAGTGTTTCCTTATAGGATAATCAGAGGAAGTCATTGTATTAAATATCCATTTGTGTCATTAGCCTTTTATTTGGTGCTTTGTCCAGACATCCTGTTTGCTTCCCCTTTGAAGTAATGAATATATTTCCCGTGTGCCGGGTCCGATCCGAAGCTCCGATGTAAAAGCGAAGTGAGCTGAGACCAGGCGTGTACTTGGTGGGGAAGGACATCTCCAGACTCGCCTCGTGTGAGGAGTTTTGGAAAATATAGAGCAGTGTTTATTGGGTGTCCTTAAACCACGCTCCTGCCCTGCCCAGAGGTCACAGTTACCTGCTCCCTGTGCTACAGGGGAGGAGTTTCTGGCATTTGGAACCTCACACTGTTGTGGTGGGACATTGCAGCAACATCACTGGGTCATCCTGACCGGCCCAGAGATCTGCTGCAGCTCCCAGAGTTCACAGAACAAATGCTGAACCATAATTCTGTACATTAGGAGGTATCAGGTGCAAAGAGTTTTGACCTCTCAGTCTGTAAACTTGGAAAGCCACAAGACTGCTCTACATCCCTCTCCCTGTCACCTTCCAGTTCTTGCTGAGAAAGCTCCCACCACCTTTCAGCTGGCAGTAGTGTTCAGCTACTGGTCTGCAGGAATTGCTTCATACCTGCTGCCTTAGCCATCCTCAGGGGTTGAACGTGGGATCTCCCCAGCTGGCAGCAAAAGCCATGTTTCTAGATTCATGTCTGGGAAAAGAGATGGAGGTTTTCTATATGGGGCTTGGAGGCAGGGCGTGACATATGCTAATGAGTGGACTACAGCCACATCCAAGGTGCAAGTTGAATACCCTGAGGAATGTTGTGCCAGCACGTGGGATCCTGCCCGACAAACATCTGGAGGAGCTGCAGAACCCCTTTGAAGAACTTTGAAGGGTGGGGAGGGCAAGAGGGAGGGAAACCAACTCTTTGTGTCTATCCAACAAGTGCAAGCCACTTTTGTGCCAGGCTGGGAAGGGTTAAGCAGGGAAGCACAGCCCCTGAGGACCCAGGCTGTTGTTCTATGCAGATTGGCTTGTTCTTGTATCTTCTATTGATCGCAATCACTCAGAGCTGTGCCTGTAACAAACTGCCTTAAATCATTGCAATCATAATAAGCACACCTTAGTAAATAATGCATGAGATGTCCATAAGCCTATATTCATTAGGAGGAAGGTGCATATGGACCTTGGTAATCATCAGGGCTTGAGAGAGGGCTTGGCTGGTTGGATTGAGATGTAGTAGCTGCTAAGGATGAGCCCTGAACTGAGCTGGGTTTCAGGAAGGGCTCCCCAGCCCCTCAAGATGTTGGAAACATAGACAGGCTCCTTTTCACCTTCATGAATTTTGCAGGAGATGTTTAAAATGCCTCCAAGGTTCACAGCATAATACAGGTTGGGCGGAAGCGGGCTTGTGGCAAGTCTCCAAATAGCATAATAGCAAGGAATCACAATTAATAGTGTTTAATATATCTTAGTGACAACAAAACACGCAGTGGGTAACAAGTTTTGCTGTGAAAGCCTCATAGCCAAGTTAATGGTCTGGATATTAGAAGCCTTTGTTTTAAAATGCAAATTAAAAATGCTTCATTTTCCATTTGTCTTGAGGAGTGTGGAGCTTCTTTAGGGCAATTTTGCTTGGGCTGGGGGTTGGCGTAATGCTTTGGCCAGACCCCAGAGCGCGGCAGGCTCGAGTGCTGTAGCCTTCATTAGAAGGTTCACAGGGCAATTTGCAGGAAAAATTGGTTGTGCGGTAATTTCCACCTCCTTTTCATTCTAGGGAGATGACTTTTTTGTTTGTGTTAAGTGGCAATGATAAGTTTGGCTTTTGTATGGTTAGAGGAGAGTGAGGAGGAGGCAGAAACATTCCTGGTTGTATCAGACAGCTGCGGATGGTGATGGGTCATTTCACTCCATTATGGTTTCTGGCAAGTGAGTATTAAAGGGGGTGTGAGGGCATCGTGTCTCAGCGATGACTTCATTTGGCTGTCTAAACAAACAGCCGTTCCTCACCAGGTGCAAAAGGTCTTGTATTTGTTTTTTTCCTCCGTGAAGGGAAAAGAAATACCTAAAGTTAAAATAGCACCAGTGGGTCGTGTCTGCTGGACAGCCATGGTGGTCCCTGCTTCCTGCAAAGCTGCGGGGATGAGAGCAGGGAAAACTCACTGGTCCATGCTCGGCCCCTGTGGGGTGCCTGCATGGGCAAATGGGTGGCTTCAAAAGCCCAGAGCCCCACATTCAGACCTCGTGCTCACACTGCTTGGCTCTAGGCTGTCTGTATCCAGTGTGCAGGTCTGCTGGGAGCACCCGCAGTGGGCTCTGTGAGGTCTGGGCTTGCACAGGATGTGAAGGGCAGTGGTCACTGAGTCCCTGGCGGTTTGTGCTGGTGGAGGGATGAGCCTCTGGAGTGCTTGATCTACCTGAGACTGACTGGCTTCTGCTGGAACACAGCTGTGGGAACTGGTCTTGGGCATGCTTCATGAGTCTGGCCTGGAGAAGGGTGAACCTGTCTGGTAACTCAATTTGCAGCCCACTTCCAGCTGTCCTCCTGCCCCATCCTTCACCAGTGCTTGCAGAGAATCACAGCATGGTTTCAGTTGGAAGGGATTAAAATTAAAATTCACCTGTTTCCACCCCCTTCTATGGGCAGGGATACCTCACACTAGCCCAGGTTGCTTAATGCCCCATCCAGCCTGGCCTCGAAAGCATCTGGATGTTTACCTCACCGTGAATCAAACCTCAGCAATCCCACTTCTCTTTAAGTCGGGAAGCAGGAAATTTAGAAGTGCTAAGAAGTCCACTGTCCCTGTAAAATGTCCTCTCTGAGAGTGCCAGGAGATCAGCTGGTTTGGAAGAACACCTCAGCCCCACTTCTTCCCGAACCAAACCAGAGCACTTTATAGATGCAAATAATTTAAACTTATATCAGACCCCTAAGTAAGGCCACATCTCAGATAAAATTAAAACCCCATCTCTCCTGTTGGCAGCCACTTCTTAAACTTTTATTAAACTGCTCTACCTTCATCTCTAAAGCTGTATTTTTGTCCTTGATACTGTTCCCAGAAGGCTGTTGCAAAAATTCACAGCTGGCGGCTATGGTTAAATATAAGGAAGAATAGCAAAAATTTTCCTCTCTAAAAGTACATTTCTGAGTGCCAAGCTCAGCCTTATCTCCAGGAACAGTCTGAGGAGCTTGAGATGATTTTTGAGTTCAGGGTTTTTTTTTTTCCAGAATCAATTCTTTTTGCTTCTTTCTGTTGTAATTAAAGAAATAAATCCCCTAGCAGCTCAGCCCGTGTAAAGCAGAGTTCCCCACAGAAAAGTGATGATCCTAGCTAGTTTGTAGTTAAACTATATTTTTTTCTATATTTTTAGCTGCCTCATTTGTCACAGAGAGTTTCAGAATGACAAAGAGAGAAAGGATCAGTAAATTTTCAGCTGGTCCACTTGGACTGGAGAAGCCCAAGGGAAAAAAATGGGGAAATATTTCCCAGCCTGCCTTCACCTTCACAGCCTCGGGTGCTGCTGGCCTTTGCACTGGCAATTTGTAGCCATGAAACTGTCAGAGTGGCCAAGTTCCCGGGAAGTGGAGCTCCAGCATGGCCATCCTGTGCAGGGCTGTGGGATGCAGAGACCGAGGGTGGTGTGCAGCACATCTGCTGCCTTGGCTGCTCGGGGAGGGAGGAGTGCATCAGACTCGCTTTCTTTGGTAACCTGAGCCAGGATTTGAGCCACGAGGTGAAAGGCTAATTCTCTGGCCTCCC
>VWZT01013659.1:214777-233052 GCA_013397055.1 Pachycephala philippinensis | reverse complement strand
CCAAAGTCTGTCTCACAGGTTTTCTCTGAGGTCTCGGCACAGCGTGCAGAGGTATTAGGCTCATAAAGGGTTTCTTATTCACACAAAGTCCTGTGGATACCATGGAGGCTTGCACAGATTGCTTCTGGGTGAGGCCACAATGCTGGAAGTGGAAGGGGCTGGGATGTTCTTAAGGCTGGGAAATCCAGGCTGCAAAGAGAGGGGTAGTTAAAGCCCATAAATAGTTCTCCACTAATGAAATTGCTGGGTGGGGAAAAGGGGAAAATAGCTCTTTTTAAAAGTAGATGAGGCAAACATGCCTCCCAACATATTTTCTGCTCATAAAACTCAGCCTGGGTTTCTAGGTAACTAGTGAAGATACCCCAGGGAGAAGTCTCTAAGGGTTTCCCACCATTGCCAGCTTTGAATAACCAAATGCTGGCTATCAAGTTGATTTGGCACAGAGCGTGGCTCACCCCATCCCACCTCTCCTGGAGCGAACCTGAAAGCCTGGGTGTCCCTCCATGGTTGGGATCCAACATTCACCAAGTGCAAGAGTATGAGAGATCATTTTCGTATGACCCAATCTGACCTCGAGGCTAGCTCTGCTGAAATTCCAGTTTTGTTCTCTGTCTGAGCATTGTCCTGGCTCCTGGGATTGCTCACCCATTCACAGAGCCATGTCCCTTGGATGGCTCATTCACCTTCTGGATCAGGATTCAGAATCTGATGGATGTTCAAAAGATTCTGATCCTACTCTGGATCTTACTGTTTCTTTCTTTATGTTGTTCGACTTCTAAATTACTTTATTTCATTTTACTTCTAAATTGCTTTATTTCTAAGCAGCTGTTACTTTCTGGAGCTAAAATTCTCTGCTGGTCTCAGGCTCCCCTGCAGTTTTGCCTACAGGCTTGCTGTGCTTTGTAATGAGGTGGTGATTCGAGTCAGTTATCAAAGGCATGGAGAGGTTCAGATGTTGGGATGGATATTTTTTCCTTGCTGGCCATGCTTTACTTGCAGGACCAGGCTGCAAACAGTGGGAGATAAGCGAGGAAAAGAGCTCCTTCCCTCCAATGTGAGAGATGGAGCTGGGAGTGACCAGTGCTCTTATTAAAATTATTTTGAGTGTTTCTCCCTGACTCTTTGAGATATTTGGGTTTACCCCAGTTAGTGGAAATAAGCTCTCAGATCCCAGCTGAGATTTGATGTGAGCTGAGGCATTAAAAACAAATCAAACTGGATGAACATTTGGCTTACGTGGGGCTTTTTATATACTGGTTTTTCATCTTTACTGGGATTCGGGCAAGTTAATTCACTGTGTGAATGATTATCTGGTGCAGTGCTGCAGTGCAAAGCAGTTTAGGGCTCTTGCCTGTCATAAACTGAATCCTGAGTCCAGGGAAGCCTTGAATGGCAAAGAGGGGGATCCAGGTGGGTTAAATGCACGAGTGCTTCTTTGTGCACAGGGACAATTTAAATCTGGATGACATGTTTTATGTGTTAAAAAGCAACTATGGAGAAAGTAAAGAGCAGCTGATCACCACTGTAATATAAGAGGGTCTTGAGGTGAAGAAGACCCAGATACTTTTCCTGTGAGCAGGCAGGGATGCTGGCAGGGACAAACAGAGATCCTTACCCTTGTGCTTGAATTTACTATTACTCGTATTCCCATGCAAACTGATGCCCACACAGTGAAGGTGCCAGGGAGTGCCTATATCCTTCCCCTCGTGTGGAGAAAGGTGAGCTGCTGATGTGTGTGGGTAGGTTAGGAGGGCAGAGATGGCATGTGCCTGCTTCCAGAGGGCCAAGCCGGGGGCAGGATGGCTGAATATGACTGCAGTGAAATCTGGTGATAAGTGCATTAAAAGCGGGTGGTTTTCTGCAGATGCAGAGGTCAGGTGTGACTACAAAGGCTGAGAAAATTCTCAGCATCTCAGGATTAATTAACACATTCTGTCAGTCTCTGCAAACACAAGCTGCTCTCGTGTTTGCAGAGTAGGAGCTGTAAATGAAACAACAAACTTGTGCATTGGCAAGTGAAGAGATTGTTGTCCTCATCAAAGTCTCAAAAAATTGTCTGGTGAACGAGTTCCAGACCAGTCTTGCCAGGCCTGGGGTTGGCCATTCCCTGTGGCTGGCAGAGGTGCTGGGCAATCCCACCAGCTGCTCTCACCTTTCCGACGTGCCCTGTGCTGTAGCTGTTCTGGGTCTTGTTGCTGTTTTGCCCTAATGGCCAATTTCTGCTTCCCGACATGGCTGTCCTTGTCCCTGCTCCCTGCTGTCCCATGCCAGGACAGTCTGCATTGTTCAGGGTCTGTCATTGCCTCCCAAAAGCCCAGGAGTTCACAGGAGGCTGTGGTGTGCCTGAGCCTGTCTCTGACCTCTCTCCTGCTTTGGTGCACCTGCTCTCTCTGTACTTCCTTGGCTGTCGGCTCGCCTGAGCATCCCTTTAGCACAGTTTAGTACAATCCTGGATTTTTGTTTTCTGATATCTGCTCCAAAACCAGTTCTAGCTGGGCTCTAACCACTTAGGCATAATTTTCTAGCTTACATGATAGTTTGAAGCCCAGAGGAGCTGTTAATGTCACTTCAGGTGAGGCTGATGTGTGTGGGGAGCGGAGGACTGTATGTTCTGTACATCCCTCCCGCCCCGAAGCCATTGTTTTATCCTCAGATCTATTTTATTCTCCCCACTAGACACTTTGGGAGGACAGATATAAATTAAAAGCAAATTATGCAACCTGATACCATCAGTCAACAGACACCTATCTCTGCCCACATACCCCGAATAAATGAAACAACCATCATGTCTGACTGCAGACTATGGAAAAGCTGAGGGAGAGCTCTGAAGGTCAAAACACTCAGACACTGTATCCATCATGTGTTTGGGCAGATTTTGAATAGTGCTGCATCAAGCAACTGTCTCTCTCTTTGTGGTCGTGCTTGGAAGCTCTGGCTGTTTCAGGTGACAGCTATTGGATCAAAAAGCAGAAGCGGTGGCATGAAATTCCCTTCAGAGGGAAGATGGATGGTGTGCATTTCTGTTCGATGTTCGGAGCAGCTGATGCACTCTGGGATCTGCTTCTGCTGTGGGGAATTTTCTCTGCAGGTGCACAGAGCTGTGGAGAGTGCTGACAGCCAGGTGAGGGGGTGCAGGATGTCCAGTGCTCCTTTATTGTGGGAAGGAGGTGCAGGGTGCTGCTTCTCTTTGCACTGCAACCCTCCTGCTCCCCAGGAGCTCAGTCCTACTTGTGCTGGCAATCGGGGTTGGCTGTATCTCATTCCCACCTTCTGCCAGTGAGAGATCTGGGGTCTCTGGATCCATCCCACACCATGCTCTCCATCCATCCAGGCATCCACCACTTCCTCCCAGCTGCAGTTCAGCATCACCTGTGGAAATGTGTTTCCCTGTTAAGTCCGTGCTTGCAAAGCTTGCAAAGACTCCAGACACAGAAGCCCAAGGGCTCTGCAACCAGCTGGGTGCTGTTTATTGCCCCCAAAGCTCTCTGTAATTGCAAGAGCTGGACAGGGCTGGGCGGCAGGCTCCTGTTTCATGGGGGGCAGATGAGCACAGCAGTCGTTCTCTCATGCTTTCTTCCACACGAGGATTTTGTGTGTCTGCATGAGAGACAGGTCTGGCTGCTCGGTGTGAGCTCACAGAGCTTGGCAGGAGCCCCTGTCCCCCCTCCATCTCTGCCCAACTTTTCTTTGTGGGCAGTGGAGGGGTAACCCCCACATTGGAGGGTTGCTCCAGCTGGTGTCCATGAAAGAGATCCCACATTTTGTGTTTCTGTCCTGCTCTCCACAGAGCTGAAGAGATAAATTTTCCTCTGCAAACCACTGTTCTGCTGGAGAAGGGTAAGGCCAGACCTGTCCTGATTGACTCTGCTCTCCCGTAGTGGAAGGTGAGGCATGAAATGAGGCATTTGGAGGAGGCTAATGGAAGATGAGGATGAGCCCAGAGGTTCAGCTTGAGGGGCCCATGGAGCAGAGACCTTGAAACCGTGTCCTTGGCACTGAGGACAGCCTTCTCCATGGCCTGCTCTCCTTTGGTACCTGCCAAACTTCTCCTGATTTAGCTGATTACACAAGAAGCTGTCATTGTCACAATTCCTGGAGTTGGCATTCCCTTCCTCACATTTGCTTCTGTGGCTCTGCAGTGGGAGCAGGAGGGTCGAGAAAAGCATCCAAGCTGTCTCCTTGGTATTACTGCATCTCCCAGGAGCATCCAGCTTTCTGAAATGCCATTTCCCTTGGTATTAGGAGTTCTGGAAGCTGCAGGCGGCCAGAAGATTAGTATCTTTAACCATATCATGAGGACTTCTTTTGGGAAAAGGCAACTGTATAAGGAATTGTCATGGGTGCATGAATGAAGTGTTGAAAATCAGATGAGGGGCAGAGCTTACGGGGAAAGGTGTGTCTCTGGGTGTGCTGAAAGGAAATGTTATCTTCAAATTGCTCATTAAAATCTTCATTTTAATGTCCTGATTCAGATCCTGTTTATTCCAGTGCAATCAGGAGGAGCAAAGCCCGTGCCAGGGATGTGGCAGCACCCAGCCAGTGCAGCAGGAGGAATTTGGGAGCAGAGGCAATCCCTGCATCTCGGACTCCTTACTGTGTTGGAGCACACAGCAGGTATAACCTGACCTCAAAATCTGCCCCATTTGAGGGAATTTTGCTGTCACTATTGAACACAGCCCCCAGCTGTTGAATCTTTGGCCTACCTGGCTCTGTCCATCGGTGAGTCAGTCCTTGGTCTGCTGCTCGGGAGATCCAGTAACGCTGCGTTGGCAGATTTTCGAGGCGGTTCACGGGTAGTCATTCAAACACTGTTTAAAACCCTCATCTAATAAGTTAGTAGCAAGGCAGCTTCCAGAGCTGTGCTCTATTCCAGCCAGCTAGAAATTACACTATTTTCCAATTTCATTAGTACCTCTGTTTTTTATTATAGCATCATTATAGTGAGAAAACTGGAAAGGAAGTGGGGATTGTATAATGCAGGAAATAGTGAATTAATACCTCTACCATATGATGGAACGGTGCAGAGCTGTGACTGTGTCAGGAAAATATAAAGCAAATAAAGATCATGCTGGCTGGGTGAGGATGGGACTTTTACACTTGCTCAGAGGAGTATTAAGTTGCAAAAAGAATTATTTCTCAGAAGTGCAAGATCTGCATTTTCTCTTCTCATGCACGTGCTCTTGCTTTTGATTAAAGCCATCGTAGGGATATTGAATATGGAGAGGGAAAAGAAGCTTTTATGGTATGTAGATGGGCTTTAGCACATCAGCAAAAGAAAGCTGATTTATTGCCTCAGAAATCGTGCCAGGGCATTTTAAGGAGGGGGTTACGTATGGTTATAACAAAGAATTGTCTATTCCTTATCATGTGCTTCTGCAGTGCTAAATCCTAAGGAGTGTTTATTGGCTCTTGAGCATTTATAACTACTGGCTTTGGTGGGCTGGGGTCTGAATAGGAAAGTGCAGCTTGTGACAGCCAGGAATGTGAAGGGGTTTGTCTTTTTTATTCTGAAAGAGTAGGCAGTTCTGAACAGTGCAAAACATCTTTTTATTCTTTTCCCTGACACTTTTTGAATCACGTTTGTATTTTCAGGCTCACTGACCTTACACTGACATACACAAATCAGACAAACAACCTGCTATTTGCTGCGTCCCCCTGAAATTTCTGTTGGAACATGGAAATTCCACTGCTATAATGCATGGAAATGGCTTTGCTTGCAGTTTCTGGGGATGCTCGGCTAAAAGCCTTAGTAAAATGTACCCCTTAAAGACCCCGTTTTGTTTATAGCAACAGCAGCAGGCAATTAAATACACGCATGTATCATTTTTATTTTGACACTGCCTTCGGAGAGGTGCAGGGATTAGTTGGGGTAACCAGCTCTGCACACAGCCCGTGTGTGTTCTGTGGTGCCGTTGTCAGACCTCAGCAAATGTGCTTTTATAGCAGCTTGTTACTCCCCTCCCTGGGCTGCAAAGAGATGCAGCTTTTAGAAACAATTTCTTATTTATGTATCTTATGATCATTCCAAACGCCTGACAGCGCCGGGATGAAGATGCCACTTAGCTGAGTAAATGCCTTCGGAAGAGCTGCAGGCAAAGCGATAGTGGAGGGGAGAGCACAAATATCAGTTGGGAAGCATCAATGGGCGAGGAACTATGAATTTTAAAGGATAAAATCCGGATTATACGTTTTTAGAGGCTCTTGAAGGTTTAAACTCTTTACAGCCTGTTGAGAGCAGAATGATCTCTGACTTCCTGTGGGGAGGCCAGCACCGGGGTGGAAGGATGCAGCTGTGTTACTGGCGTGGAGCAGCTGGACAAGGCTGGGAGGGATGCAAAGAGGAGCCTTACATCACCTGAAAACGCAGGGAGGAGGTGGGAGGGAGTGACCTAACCTTCGATGGGTCCCTGGAAAGGCAGCAGCTCTTGGGCACCTTCCTGCAGCGATTGGGATCAGCAGGGCGGGCTGGGGCAACCCCCAGCGATGCTTTCCAAGTCCAAGAGTTACACAGGAAAATTATGGGATGTGAAATAAAATACTAGGTGATCGATGAAAAACATACGTTTATTGAGATGTAACAGTCAATTGCATGGCTGTTAAACAGCTATAACTGCGTATTAAATAATCAGTTCAGCTGGTATTTATTTAATATAATCGCAGCCTATTAAACCTGAATTAAGTACAGAGTTAAGTGTCTCTGGGACACACAGCTGAAAATGGTGCCAGGAACATTTTATGTTGCCTGAAACCCTTTGTGGAAAACTCCCACAAACACAGACTCTGCTGTACTATCCTTTGCTTGATGGGGGAAAAAAGATGAGATTCTTAATTTTGACCTGGACTGCGGGAGAATTATCTGCAACTCTCACCTAGACCCAGACCTAATGTGGATGCCTAATTTCTGCAGATCAAACATATTTGAGTGACTTTTTGGAACTGTTCCTTTCCAGATTTTTGTATGGTTTATTTTGCTTCACTTGCACATCTTTGCTCCCCTGATTGCCTGATACTTATGCAGTTATTCACACCAGCACAAAGTGAGTCCAAAGTAAATGTAAAATGCTGCTAAATCAACACGGGATTTGTTCTGACCTGGCTGGGCTTAAACACGGGAGATGTGAATTAGGAGCGGCTCACACTCTGGAAATGTGAGGTCGGAGGACCCGAGGGGATGTGTAGTCCTCAACTCCCGACAACTTCCCTTTTTGTTTCCACCAGCTCCCGGGGGTCTGTGCCCACCTCATGGGCTCGGGCCATCAGTGTGATTTATTCCAGGAGTGTTCAAGTGCTGCTCTGAAGGGAGCTGGTGCCAAACACCTCGGAGCGAGCACACGGCAATACCTGGGATGAAACTTATATCTGTTGCTTTGTGGAATTGCTGCTATAGATATTCTGGGTTCGGGTCAAAGTTTCCCCATTTTTGCTTATTTTATGCCTCTTCTTTCTCCTTTCTAGTGACAAATGAAACCAAGTGAAGATTCTTGTCTTTCAAAATAAATATCCAGACCGAATGCCACATAAACTGCATATGGTGTGCATTATGGATTTATTTTCATGAGAGCTTGCAAAGAAAAACTGCTGAAGTCAGGGCAGACCCTCACTCATTAACCCACGATGCCAGGGCTGTCTGTGGTGTTTTATGTGCAGATTATTTGTGTTTCTTTTACAGGTCTTTGTGTCTTTCTCTGGCTTCCTGAAGCGATATGTCATTTCACTATTCCCGGGGTGTGGAAGTGCTGTGGAGAGCTGATGGCAATTTATTCTTCCCATCAGAGATGATTGTGGCAAACACAGGAGGAGAGGAGGTGAGTGAAGGAGGTGAGTGAACCCACGCCGGGTGCGATCCTGCCTCCCAGAATCTCTCCTGTCTTGCAGCAGGGGTAGAAAGAAGCGGGGATTGCGCTAAGCGGGCAGATCCCGGCTCCTGCGGAACCTGAATGTCTCTGTGTAATGAATGCTGCCGCCGCAATGCCCGTTCCCCTCCCTCCGGCTCATTATCCCGTGTTTAACACCCGGACAAAACCCGGCTGCACCTGCACTGCCTCGGGAAGCACAATGCCGGCACAGCCAACAAAGCGGCGAGGCAGGGACCCCACCGCCATCCCTGGAAAGCACTACTTAGAAAAAGGATAAGAGAAAAGGGGGAGAAAGAAAGGAAAAAAAAAAAAAAAAAAGAGGAGGAGGAGATTCGCTCTCTTGGACTTTTTCACTATTGGAGAGAACGGGTGAAAGCCCCACAAAAGCGGCTTAATAAAGAGGAGAAGGAGAACAAGGCGAGAGGGGAAGTGCAGGGCAGGCTGAAAGGAAGGAGGGCTTTCCAGGTTGTATTGTTCCCTCCGCCCTCCAGAGATCCTTAGTCAGCCTCTCAAAAGCCGTCGATGACATCAAGTTGATTGGTTTTGCCGCAGCGTTAAAAGTGGGCTGGAGAATCAATGTGTCCCTCTTCCACATGGGACCCACTTGTTAGGAGGACAAAACGGGTCTCATTCAGGGCCCTACAAAGCAGGGAGCTCTGCTTTGATGTGGTGCTGGATGGCCCCTTCACCTGTTCCTTTCCTTGGGAGGAACTGGGCGAGGTATTTTTGTCTGCCTCTTTGGCCAAATTCTTCCTAAAAATCGCTGCAGTTCAGCAATAGGTGAAGCTATTAAATTTTTTAAAGAATACAAAAAATTATCCAATGAGAAGAATATAAATAATTTTTTACCTTCCATCCAAAAGTGTGTTTCTTCCTGGTTCCTACACATATGAAAGGAAATATTATGTAGAACCTGTTTTTTTTTTTATTTTACGGATGGGTCGGGTGATATTTTGGCTCAATTTTAGGACACAGCTCTTAGAAAATACTGCTGCTTTGCCATAAGTAGTGGTTAAGTCACGGGTGTGCCATGTGGGAAGATTCAGGCTCCCACGCTGATGTAGGGCAGCTCAGGAGGGAGCAAAGTGGGGTGCATTGCTCACAGTCACCTGAGGGGAAACCTGAACTGCTACGATTTTTTGTGTGATAGATGAGCTGTGCTGCAGGAGGGAAACCAGAGGGGGCATGGTTAAATATCTTTCCTGAGATTGCCAAAAGAGTGAGTGTTGAGGATGGCCATAGATCTCAGGAGATGCTTACTTCCATGCCAGTGTGGCCATATCTGTAGGCATCTTTTCTTGTTTTTATCTGTACGGGATGGAAATAATGGAGCTCACACAGCCCAGAGGAGGTCCCACGTCTGTCGTGCAAGGCATTTCTCCTCGGCTGAGCTAGCACTCCCTGACCCACAGTTTGGTGCAGAATTCCTGAGAGAGCTCTTACAGGGGAGAGTCTGTTCCCTGTGAATGAGCTCACTGATGTAAGGATTCGCTGCTGCTCATGCTTAGGAGGTCAGAGACACCCTGAGCACACCCACATCACCTTCACAGCATCCCCAGGAGTGCCAGGCATGGTGAACACGGGTGGGTTGTGCGTGACTGACCAGCCGTGGGGTGATGCTGTCAGTGGGCTCTGGCATCTGGGGCTGCAGGGCACTCAATTAGCAGATTGCTAATAACAGCAGCAGTACAGTCATTAAGGGCTTCAGGCACAACGTGGCAGATCTCGAAACACGAGCAGAATACAGTCAGGCTTAAATAGGAGATCAGAAGGTCAGTCCCGACAAGAATCCCTAGGAGTCTAATATGCTGGACATAAATTAGTATCATTAGCTCAAACACCTCAAAAATGGGAAGTAAATTACTTCAGACACTCAAGACAGATGGTATCCATGCACCAGGCAGAGCCAGAGAGCCCATCTCTCAGGGCAATGCCAGTTCCTCCCTCTCCTGTGGGCTGGATAGCAGCAGGGAGATGGGACTATTGCTTGATGCTGATAGGAATTCCCTGAACCTCCTGGAAAGCAGAGAAGGGAAGAGGCAAAGAAAAGTGATTTTCTCCTGGGAACAGATAATTTTTCTGGAAGTACTGCTTCAATTCATGCAGAACATGAGCAGCAGAGACCAAAACTAGTTCCCTAACCCAGTCTCCTGCTGCGTCCTCCTACAGTGATAAAAATATGGCTGGAAAATGTCTGCACTGTTTATTACTTTGAAGTCAACTATGCTCCGGTTATTTTCAGAAACAGGGCAGAAGAAATGCTCTCTGGCTGGCTCTGAGCTGCAAGGTCATGTGACAAATTTCCCTTTCCCTGTCCCCCTGCTTTTATATACACATGGAAATGCCGACATGGATATTTTCACGTGTATGTTAAAAGTAGACCAAACCTTGATGTGCTGTTTGGAGATGTGTGGCACAGAAATAAATCACAGAGGAGAGCAAGGGAGGAACATGTGCTGCTGCCTGGCAGCTTGGGTTTGCTCAGAGCTGCACAACTGAGCAAGACATGGGTCTGGAAGAGACAGGTGGATGCAGATCAAACCGTGTGAGCCTGTGGGTTTGACAGGGGGTTTAAAGTGTGTTTAGGGAGTAGCTGGAGGGGTTCAGCAGAGGGTTCATGGCAAGGAGAGGGGAGAGGAAAGCTGGTTTCTCTGGTTTTCATGGCTACAAGGTTTAAGAGGGGCTGCAGCCTTGGGGGACTCCGTGGAAGTGGTGGAGGAGAGGACACAGAAAACAACTGGGCCAGCCCTCTGCCTCCTACAACCACTTGAAAGTGTCCCAGGACATCAGCTCCAAACAGCCAAGCAAAGTAAATCCAGACTTTAAAGAAAGCACAAGGTTAAAGAAGATTATGGAGCTCTTTTGTTTCCTGCATGTCAGATTGCTGTTATTTGCTTTCTGACCCTTGTGATTAGATAGAAGGAAAAAAGCCCTTGAAAAGGTGACTTAGGTGTACCCAGGGCCATGGAAATTAGAGGTGCTGTTCTCACCAGCATGAGGCACTGGACCTAGTGCTTAGCAGAGGGTACCAGGGACTAATCCCCCACCTGCTGCCACCAAGAGCAAGGCAGCTCTGCATGGAGCACCCCACAATTCCCAGATCTCCACCTTTCCCTCAAAAAGCTGGTGCTGTCCTGTCTGTGACACGGGGGCAAGGCTAATTGCACAGCCCCGGTGCTGGAGAACAGCTATGAGCAAAGCTCCCCGAGAGCACCGCCTGCTCATTACACTCATTATCGTTATCCCTGCCTTTCCAAAGGCGATGGATGGACAACCACACGGCCTCGAGAGGGTTTTGTGCCCAGACGTGTGCACTGACAGAGAGGAGAGCTGTAACGGGGAGGAGCGCAGGGCCTGGGGTTGTCTTGATTGAGTGTTAATGGGTCCCAACTGGGAGATAGGCTCAGCTGGGTGCCAATTACCCTAATTGATAAGAAGCTCTGATGGGAGCCTTGGAGGAAGCTGGCTCCTCACCGAACTTACTAAAGGGAGGCTGGAAAAGGAAATAGCTGTTGTTGAAAAGGGGGAAGGTTTTGGTTATTGATTTCTTTTTTAGTTGTTATTTGCTTGGGGGTTTTCTTTGTCGTGATTTGGAAACGTGTTATGAGGCAAGTGGAAGAATTGAAAAACAGAACCAAGAGAGATGTGTTGTGGGTTGAGGTTGCAATGAAACAAGCAAAAATACCCAGGAGAAAGTTTCCCAATAGCAAGTAAGAGGAGGGAGCCTTGGCAGGGCTTCCTGATGGGTGTCTGCTTGTTCAACGACTTGTAAGGAAAAACCGGAGCTGCGTCTTTCTTCTTCTGCTGTGGTGCTTTGCCAGCGAGTGAGAGGGGCTGGGAGGGGAGTGTGTGGGAGCTCAGGCTGTGAGGAGATGGGGCTGTGGCTCCGGCTCCCCCCTTGCTGGGTCGCAGCTGCGAGATGCAGAGCTGTCTGCAGGGATTGCAGGGGCTGCTGTGATGGAAGGTGGGGTCTCCGGGGGCCTGCAGTGGGATATGGCTCATCCCTGTGTTAGGATGAGCGTGTCTCTGAGCTTGGGGTAGCTCTGTACTCACTGCTGTATCAGACTCTGTCAGTGCTGTGTGGGGAAAAGGGGTCAGGGAGTGCAGCTTTTTGTTCTGTGTCTCTGGGCCTGCTGGCAATGCTGATGTGAGTGATGGTTTCTGCCTGATGGTTTCCTTCCTCCTGGGACCTGGTTATTACCGTTGGAAGAGATGGAAATAGGAGGAAATAGGAACTTCTGGTTGTCTTGTAGTCAGAGTTAACCCTTTGTAAATAAGAAGGAAACTGAGGCATGGAGTGGTTTTGCACCAAATGCAGTCCAACGAGCTTAAATTAGTCTGCCAGGTAAATCTAGAATGTAAACACACAAGCACATCTGGTGGTGAAGACTCTTTGCTGTTTATTTTGCTCCTGGTTTGCTGGGAATACCTGAAACTTTGCCTGCCAAACTGCTCCATGGCCCTGACTCTCTACTGAGAGGTGGTACCTTTGGTGTCTCAGAGCCCTTTAAAACCTTCCCATAAAGGGTTTTCCTTTCCTGTAGGAGGAAGGAGTGCAGCAGGCATTGTACAGCCTTGCTGCAGTGCCAGACACTGGTAATAACCTCATTAGAGGATCCCCTCTTCCTCTTTCTTCCTCTCTAGGACCATAAAGCCCTTGCAGATGTGAAGGCAGCTTCCAAGCATGGCTCACCTGCTCTTTGCAGTGCTTGGGCTTGATGCAGCTCCAGGGAGCTCTTTAGAAAGCCCTGTAAAAGTATCAAAGGGGTGACTGGATGCTTTTAAACACTTGGATAGGGTTTTCTGGCCCAGGCTTTGTTAAAGCTTTGTTTTCCTATGATCAGCCAAAGTACCTGGGCAGACCAAAGGTGCGGTTTGGTCTCTGAGGCTGTGTTCTGCACTCATTAGTACTGGCTTTGTGCACTGCACTGCTCAGTGATGCTCCTGATCTGCATCCTCTTTGCCATGGACAGGACTTGCACTGGTTTTACACTTGCATGCTGAGGAAGCAGGCACAGAGGGAGTTGGCTGCTATTTACCACAACGGAGGCACCCAAGCCGTCAGAATTAATCTGCCAATATTTTTTGGAGCTGGAAAAATGCATTTTCGTTGAAATAGTGCACGACACTTTTTTTTTTTATTGTGTCTTTGAGCTATAACAGCACAACAAATTTTGGACCTTATGTGGCTTTTCTGAATCACAGCCTTAGATGATCAGTATTAGAGGCTTTCGGAACGAGGTTCAGAAGGGGGCAAGTACGGAGTGATTCTCCTCATTTTATTCTCTCAGGTGCTGTTAAGCAAACAATGCTGCCCACAAGCATATGAATTTTATCTGTCTCTGCTGGTGAAAAAGGAAAAGCACAACAGACACCAAGGAAAGTGGCAGTGCCTCGTCCCCAAGTGCGTGCTGCTGACTTATCAGCTTTTAAATTGCTGACGAATGACAAGCTCCTGTAATGATCTAGTTCAGAGGGTACCTTCTCGGAGAAACACAGGGATGCTCCTGGCAGGGTCATTACTGGAAGTCGTTAATCACTGATTTGATATTCAAAGCTGATGGCGAAGTCAAAGCAGGTCAGCATGCTAATGGCCATCAGCGGCGGCAACGACCAATTTCCACAGAATTATTGTCAGTGCAGGCAGCAATAAGCAGCTCAGAAAAGGCAATCTTTTATTTTTAAATGGGAGCCAGTATGGGGTGGGCTGTAGGGGCAGGATGAACTGCTGCCTGACAGGAGGCAGATTTGCTCCTAATTGGGAGAGGCGAGCAGTCAGGAGAGGTAGGGCTGTAACTCCAGGGACAAGCAACATTTCCCAGCTGAGACCATCTGCTGTCATTTTTGACAGGGGAATTAAACAAGGTAATGCTTCTGGATAGCGTGAGGGAGCTGGTGTGTGTCAGGGGTGAGCATTAGCTGGGGGTGAGTCTGTCCTGGGGACTAGAGGGCAGCCCTGCCCCAGCGTGGGAGATGGACAGAGGTGTGTGATGTCCAGTTTAAAGGTGGAAAATAAATGCTGGGAGTGCTTGAAGTCATTGCTCAGCCCTTGGCTGGGAGCACACTGTCCAGGAAGAAAACAAAAATGTCCTTTTGTATGTACAGCTGTTCCTGGCAGCCCTAAAGACACCCCAGGAACAGCTAAGGCAGGTTTTGGTGTGTTTTCCTCTAGTCCCAAGGGGTGCTATGGAGGTACCATCTGGAGCACAATTGCTGTGAACTGTTGGTTTGCCAACATGGACAATTTGTTTTTGTTTGCGTCCCATAGTTTCCTGCTCTGTTAAAACAGCTGAGTCATTTTTCCACGGATGTGATTTTTTTAAAGTATTTTGATATTTTGCTTTCTGTTTCAAACATCTTAGTGAGTGGCTTTCTGTCAGAAGTTTTCATTTGCTTTTTTTTTTTAAAGGGGGTCACTGGTTCTCACTGGGAGCCAGAGCAGTGCTGCCTGGCCTTGCTTCAGAGCAGTGATGGGTTCTTACTCCCATGCTTGTGGGTGGGGGATTGTTGTGCTAATGGCTGTGAAAAATAGGAGCAAAAATTCTGTCCCTGCCCTACAAACCTCCCTGTCTAACTCCATCCTGTTATCTCAGACGCTTTTCCTTGGAAAAGAAAGATTCCAGCATCATGTTAGGCATTGCTCATGACTGAATTATTGACTTGATGTATGTGAGTTCGAGAAATCTCGAAGTTATTTCTCTGCAAAAGCACATGTGGTGTGAGAACAAGAGCTCTGGAAATGGACGGAGCAGGACAAGCACTGTTTGATCACCCTGACCTTCGCCAAAGGGGGGTTTCCATCTGGGAATGAGGCAGGAGCTTCCCCAACCCTCACTTCTCTGCCCTTGTGCTCACGTGGCCTTTAGCTGGTGCAAGTTTTACTGAAGTGGACACACATGTACTAGGAATTGGACTTGAGACCAGCAATTAATTTCACATAATACCTTTGTTGTCCCTGACTTGGACCAGATTTGAACTGCTGACCTGGAGATGAAAGTCACCACAGTCCCCTAATAGTCCCCTGAGGCGAGTGGGTGAGCAGCTTTCTGGCTGCTTGTGCTAAAAACCCATGGCCAGGCTGTTCCCTGCCTCCCTCAGGTTTAACCCTCTCCCAGCCACCTTCCTTCTCCCCACCTCCTCCAGCTCTCTGCCTGCTGGGCATGACCAGGATAAAAGGAAGAGCAACGAGAGCCATATGTGGAGCCTTTTAACCCCTCTGCTGTGGCCTGTGGTGAGCCTGGCTGGGGGTGAGTTGTGCAATTCCTGGGCTCCTCTGGGTTGCTTGAGCCTCTGGACACGGCTTTCAGGGCAGTGCATCAAGTGGAAATGTGTTTGCTGGGGAAGAAATGGGAGTGTTCAGGAGTAGAAGGCCTGTAACTGGTATCCAGTTTTAGAGCACAAGGCTGCATCTGATTCCTTTCATCTTCATGTGATCCTCGTGCATCTTTACCCTGCTCTGGTCCCTTGCATCTCCCCATGTGGTGACAACGACTGGTGGGATGTACTGGAAAGCAAATTCCCAGCATCTCTGGTGCTGCAAACACATGGAATTACCCTTTCCCATAACACCATCTGTAATTCTCTTCCTGATGTAGACTAGGAAAGCCCCTCTGACCTTGCGTCTTTCAGACAAGATGCAAGATCATCCATTTTCCTGTCCTTTGTGTTGGTGAGCCACAAACCTGAAACTCCAGAAGCCAGTGTAAGACTGACGTGCCCTCGGGTGGGGAGGTAAATTGAGCGTGGTTAAGTTTCACTCTGTAGCCAAAGGTTTATAGCTGAAGCTGTCTTGCCTCGAGGACCTTCAGAAACAGTGCTTGAAATGTATTTCTGAAAGGGGATTAGCCAAACCTGAAAGTATTCCTGAACAGCTCCACCTGAACAGAGCAGGCAGGGAGTGTCTCATGCCTCTCACCTTGTCTCTGGCCTGTGTCCTTGGCTCCTTTTGATGTCCCAGGGCTCCTGGTCTGGCCCTGCCTTGGCTGTGATGCCCTGATGGGGATCTAGGCTGGGTAAGGAGCAAAACAGAAAACTCTTCCCATCCGATGGCCAAGCACTGTGAGTTATCAGCTGCCATCCTGGTTCCCAGCAATCTCCAGCAGTCACTGGGATGAGAAGTAACCCCTCAGCACTGGGGATTGGTCTTGTTCCCACCTGCAGCAGAGGTGCCACAGTTTGGGCTGCATCCCCAGTGCTCTGGATGTGCGCAGTGCCATGTCCTGCCTCTGTGGTTGTGTGGTGGGGAGATGGGCTTCTCTGAGGTGTGTTTTATGAAGCCTAAAAGCCATGTGAGAGGGAGGAAAAGTGAACTACACCCTGCTAAAACGTCCTGATTTGGTGCTACCCATGAAGTGCCTTGCTGTGGGCTGGTGAGCACCAAGAAGTGACAGGTGTGCTCTGGCAGCAGTGAGGTTTGTGCTGCAGAGAACTCCCACCCTGGAATGCAAAGGGTTTTATGGGCACTAATAAATTAAACTTTATGTGTTGACTCTAAAAATGTGGTGGTAATGAACCAGCCTGGATTTACAGATAAGGGGAGCAGGGCACTGAGCAATGTGCTCGTTTCCCTGTGCTTGCAGGACCTTCCAGCAGTGTGGGTGGGATGACACACAGGAGCCCATCTCCTGCACAGTGGGCTTTCCTTCAGACTCTTGCTCCTTGCCACAATGCACCCAAATACTCTCTTCCAAAATCCTTCCTCTGGTTCTCATCTGGCAGTACTTGTGACTAGTCTTGGATGGGTTCCTCAGAAAAACAGGCTTCTTGTTAACCTGGCATTCTCTGTCCAGGAATGCCTCACCACTGGAGAACAAAAAAGTTCTGGAAATCAGAAAAATGCTGACGACTCCATGGGTCCCACTGTCTCTGTTTTGCAGAGCTGTGGCTGCTTGGCCATCCCCCTTCCGAGGGCTGGCTGCCAGATTAGTGACAGAGTTCCTAAGGAGGGGGAACACGTTTCTGCAGGTCCCACGCTGAGGAGAGCGCAGGCAGGAGCTCTGCAAGCCCTCCACAGCTCCTCGCCAGCTGACACGGAAACACGAGAGGCACCCTTTCCCCAGCTAATTTTTTTTTTCCTCAGTCCTCTCCCTCTTTCACAGATGTCTTAAGGACCTTACGAAGTCTTGCATTCAGTCTCTTGGCCCTGGTGAAGAAGAAGCTGCCTGCAGGCAGCTTTTGGACAGCTGGATGAAGACATCACTCGTCAAGCATCAGCCCTCTCCAGGTAACAAATCTCTTGCTCCTGCTTTGCAGGAATGTCTCAGTCACAGGCTCACACCTGAGGCTGTCAGCCTTCAAAGCCCCTTCTCCCGGGCTGACCCCCTCCCTGCTCCTGGGACGAGGGAGGGTGAGTGGTGCACACACGTGCTGCTCTGGGGCTTGGCCCCGTGAGCCTGAGCGGGCTCCAGTCCCAGCCAAGCACCTCCCAGTTCACCCAGGGCTGTGGGGAAATCTCAGTGCAGGCCAGAAGGAATCTCATCCTGTAGGAAGGGAAAAAGCTTCTGCTTCCACGTTGGAAAGGATCATTGGGATCCAGCAGTGTCCCCCTCTGTGAGCTGCTCTGCAGCCTTCCTGCAGACCCCTAATCCTTCCTGCCACCTCCCATCCACCCAGCTGGGATATTCCACTCAGCCCTCACTGCTACCTCAGTCTTCTCCTCTCCCCTGCTCCGTAACAATGATATTAATAATAACAAACACTTTAATTTTTTTCCCCTGGGGTCACAGAGTGAAGTGGGAGCTCACGAGAAAGGATTTACGTGAATGTGAAGGACATTGGTTCAGGAGGTTGGTCCTGGTCAGTGAATTAGTGCCCTCCCAAGCTTAGTGTCTTGGTACAGAGAGGTGATGAGATGACAGCTCGGTCATCCTGCTGTCATATAGGAGAAAAATGAGAGTGTGTTTGGAGCTGGAGTGAAGGCTGACAGTCCTGGGAGGGTCTATGCCTTTCCTACACTGCTTGGCAGCAGGAGATGGGGCTGGCTGTGGAGGCTGTGACTGAACTCCCTGTTCAGATATAGGTTTGGGATTTAGGTCCATATCCAGTGAATTTTGGTGAGTGTGCTCCCTGAGGGATCAGGCAGCAAGGTCAGATTCCCCTTGTGCAACAACATGACTGTGGTAACAAGGAGAGCATTTTGCCTTAGAAATCGTGTTGCAGAGGATATGATGACCTTGTTCTGCTTTCTGGGGCTCCACAGGGCTTTTGGGTTGTGTAGTGTGAAAAGCAAACTTTTGAGTACTGCATCTGCCTCGTGTGCTGGGCTACACGTGGGGAATGGGGTCTGTGAAGCACTGTAATGTTCTTTTGCCAGGGAAGCCTCTCCTAGGACCAACAGGAAATATTTCTGCAGTCTTTGCCATGTGTCCCAAAGCATGAATTGCCTCCAGCACATGGGGAGGGTGCTGAAAATAGCAGCAT
>VWZT01013659.1:63899-214738 GCA_013397055.1 Pachycephala philippinensis | reverse complement strand
AAGAAATGGACACATGGTAGGCAGCAGGAGAAAGGCAGTGATGGAGCCCTTCCAGGGAAAACAACTGTTATGGGTCGTGGAGTAAACACAGATGTCTGGAATTGCAGGAGCCGGAGGGAGCAGAGCCATCGCGTGGTTTGCTGGGGAGGGTTTGCCTGGGGGCAGGCTGGTGGGTGCTGGCTGCAGGGTGAGACAGCAAATCCCTGCTGGGAATGAGCTCTGGGAGAGGCACGGCAGCCCTGTGTGGGTCTCACCAGGCATCCTGGCCTCTCAGCTGCCCGGGTGTGGGCTTGAGTTTTTGTTAAGGGCAGGGAATCTATGGAACAGGGAAAAAGCTGTCTTCTTGGCCAAAGTCATGCCTTGGGTGTTTTTATCAGAGTGAAGAGTCAAGGTTTGATCTCCCATGTGTCACTGGGCAATCCCACTTTTGCTCATAGCTTTAAACCATGAGAAAGAGGATCCTGAAAATCAAATGCATTGCGGATGAGAACTGGGAATGTGCCCTGAGAGGGGAACAGAGAGGAACTGTCCTTCCCAGACAAATCTGGGTCCTGCCACTGAGCTAATCTCTGCTGGAGGAAAAATCATTTCTATTTCAGTTAGTTAGATATGGAAAACAAAAGGAAGGAAAAAACGACAGTTATTTAAAAAGAAAAATAATGAAACTGTGACTAATAGCTGATCCACTTATTCCCTTCTGGGTGAGCAGTGTGGGAGGAGCACCATGAGGGGCTGTAAGGGCATGTCACAGTTCTCCCTACTCTGCTCTGTGATCTTCCTGCTCTGAGGGTTTGGCCAGCAGAAGTCTGTCTGTCACTTTTTAGGAATTCTCCATTGCTATTTCTGGCATCCATTGTAGTGACTGAAAAGAAAGGGAAAATAAATCTTGAAAAAAATACAGGTGAGAAGTGTCACAAGGGCATCATCCTTTGGTTAGGTGTGTACTTGGAGATATAGCAGCAAGGTTTCCTTTTGAAACTGAATTTGACTGTATTTCTTAGGGAAGGGAAACCAGAGCTGCAGAAGTGCTGTGCAATGAGACCTGGAGCAGCCCAGCTCCCTGCAGTGCAAATGGACCTGGATTCTGACCTCACCCGGGCTGCAGGCAGTTGCAGGAGGAATAAAAAGTAAATCTGGGCTTGTTGCCATGAATAATATGATGTCTTTACATCCTGACCTAATTGTATTAATTCTTCATGGCAAATATCATATGGAAGTGGCTGATTAGTAGCTTGCAATGAGAGTGGTATTGGCCATCTGGTGCGCTAGGCTTGGAAGGAAAAAAGAAATCAGGATGAAACAAAACTGAAACACATGAGTCTTTCAGATAATGAATTAGCCAGATTCATTAAATTTCGGTTCAGATTTGTCTTTGCTGACACTTGTGTATGGGCAAGGCACAAGGCAGTGGTGTCTAGGAGGAAAGTGATCCCTCCGAGCTGATGGTGTGCAGTGAATTGTGGTTATTTTGCAAGTAAGAGCTCATAAGAAACAGTGGTGTCAGCTCTGTTTTACCTGAGCTACTCACAGGTTTGCTTTTGTTAACCTTACATTAAGTTTCTGTGAGCTTTACCCGGGGAGTGCAGCTCATTCATGAGCAAAATTAATTAAAATTAACCTGCTTTTCCTTCTGTGAGTCAAAGCAGAGAGGGAAACTGATCTTTTTCTTATGTCTTACCTTGGCAAAAGCATCTGAGCTTTGTCTGGCAAGGCAGTCATATAAATCCCTCCCTTTAAACTCTGCTCACCTCTGGCTGCACAGTGACAGGCAGTGCAGAGACAAAAGACCTGTCTGTGATTTTGTTCTTGTTGATTTTTAATTTTTTTTTTCCTTTCCTCTGCAGCCCTGGGAAAAGGTGGTATGATGGAAAGGCACTCTGCACTGACCTGGGGAATGCTGCAGCTTCTTCTGGGGTTTGGCAGCAAAGATCTCCCGTGAGATCTCCCGAGGCCGAGGGTCTTCTGGGCTGTGCACAATTACTGAGTGAGATTTGGCTTCACACACCAAGATATCAGGACTTTTGCTGAAGAATTTTTTTGTTGTTGTTGTTGGAATTAGCCAGGAGAATCCCAGTGTAGTTTGGAAAACAGGGTGGGAAGCTTGAAATGAGTACTGGAGGGCTCCAGGGGGATGACAAAGTGGCCGGGTTCCTTGGCTGGGTGGGGAGAGCAGCCAGGGAACCTGGGGCTGAGTCAGAGGTTTCCATCTGTGTAAGGGTTGGCCAGAGGTGAGCTTGAACTCGCTGCTCGGCCAAATGTCCTTGCTGGAGTGGTCACTGAAAGGCCTGGGTGTGCCAAGAGCTTGCTGTGCTCTGCAGCGCTTCCTCCTGGAAGGCTTTGGGGGGGAAAAGTTTAATTTATTTCTGTTAGCAGGGAATTTCCTGCGCCGCACCTGTGCGGGCTGGAAACAAGTGAGTGGTGGCAAGTTTGTTTGGATGAGAGGGTGCTGGAATGGGTGGAGGAAAGGGGATGAGACCTCTTGGCTGAGACTCCAGAGGCCATGCCTGTATGTTTCAAACCCAGAACTCTGCTAATCCCATGCTAAACCTCTGGAATCAAGGAGGCCTTGAAGGCAACATTAAGGACAGTAAAAAGAGGTGGATACACGTCTCAAGCAATTGAATCTGAAATACTATTCAAGGACAGCAGCACTGTGAATTAGCAGGAGAGCCCTGATCCCTTGGTGCCAGGTATGGTTACAGGGAGGAGCCGAGTGCCTTTGTCTTTATTCCACGTTTATTATGTGCCTAATGAGCTCTGGTTTTGCTTTTAATTGAAGCCAGCCCGTCTTCCCCCACTCCTTCCCAATAATTAGTGATCAACACCATAATCCAACCTAACTGCCTGACAGACAAGGAGTGCTCTACAACTGTGGCCTTTTTAACAGGTTCCTTATTAAACGTTCTTGCTGGATAAACAAGCTGGGGGGAGGCTGCTGGCGTAATATATTTCCCAAACACTCCAGAGTTGCCAAAGCTCTGGACCAAAGTGTGTGTGCTCAGAGCTGTGAGAGTCGTTTGTCAGTGACTTTACTGACAGATGCTCCTAATTGTGTATGCCTTTCTCTGAGGGGTGAGTCATGGGCTGCTGAGAGCTGCAAGAGGTTCCAGAGTAACTCTGAGCAGTAGGTGGACATGATTATTGCAAGAAGCCCTAAATTTGTGATGTTGTGGGAGAAGCCAGGTTCCTGGGACACAGCCATCACCTTGCCTCTCTTATTAAAGATTGGACTTAATGATCTTAAAGGTCTTTTCCAACTTCAGTGGTTCTATTTAGGCAGGTGCTGGAGGATCCAGCCTGATGATGTTG
Source organism: Pachycephala philippinensis (assembly GCA_013397055.1). NCBI lineage: Eukaryota > Metazoa > Chordata > Aves > Passeriformes > Pachycephala > Pachycephala philippinensis. The sequence goes on along the minus strand of VWZT01013659.1, from coordinate 211,429 downwards.
CAGGATAAAGGCTTACGTGCTGTGGGCTGGGACTGTGCAAACATCCCCTTCCCAGGAGGAAGGACCTTCCCAGTCCTGCTCCAACTTGACTAGATGGGGTCTTTCCATGGATTTATTTCAATTATGATTATAGTGATGGATTTCAGGCTTCTGTAGATACTAGAGCTGGTTCCAGGGAAGTATTTTGTGGCTGTGGCTGCTGATGGAGACCTGGGTGTGGTGACCCCACTGTGTCTCACTTGGGCTGCAGGAGTTATTCTTCTCCAAGGTGCAGGGCTGCTGCTGGAAACCACTCACTTGAGCACTGAAGGGTGGCTGCGGTCAGCTGGGAGTTGGAGGGAGACTTTCCTATTTGTTTTACTTAAAGGCACAATCAGATGGGAATGACTCTTGATTATTGACAAAATCTGTCTGGGTTTGGAGCTAGTGACCTGCAGGTCAAAGGTTTTGTGACCGCTTCAGTCCCTGGAGAATTGAGGCTGTTGAATGCCAGGTACACCTGGCTGTCCATGACTGCTGCTTTGGGAGCCAAGTGTGCAGCTCCTGAGTGTCCCCTCATTGTCACACTTCAGCTTTTCACGCTGTATTTTTTGAGGCTAACAAAGTGGAATGGGAACCAGCAAAGCCTGCAACTTGTGATGCATCAGAGCAGGTTCTTTCCTCCCTCACCTTCTTCCCAAGTTGTTGTGGCTTGTGTAAAGCTCTGCCTAATGGTGGGTCAGCCCATCACCTCCTGCAATCCCTCTCGGAGATCATCTCATGGAATACAGGCCATGGATCCTCGGCATTCTCTACCAGCCTTTTCCTTGTGTAGCTCCTATGAACCTGTGATTTCGTGCCTTGAGGAAGCAATTTGGTGATACCATGCCCAAAGGGGGATGGTGAGTGAGGCCAAATTTGTATGTGATTCCATTTTTCAGCTGGATGGTGTGATGTAATGAGCAGGCGGTGTTGTGCCCACACTGCTGCTTCCAGCAGCAGCTTTAGGATCACTCTGTGTCCCAGAGAAGTGGCTCTATTTCTCCTATGGACTCCTGGTGTTTGTTCATTACTAACCTAAAAATAAACAGCATCTTGCTTGGAAGCAAGTCTTTGCCAGATGATTATGGGGAACCTAAAATATACTGAACTCTGATTCATCAGGGCATGATAAGATTTGATCCTTTTATAACTGGTATGTGGAGGACTGCTTTATAAATAATAATAATATCATGTGATTAATATGACACAGGAGTTATAATTAATAGCAACATCCCTTGTGATGGGAAGGGTGAATGCAACCAGACACCTTTCCCACCCCATCTGAAACATGTTGAGGCAATGAAGCAAGTGTTAAAAGTACACCTGGCATGGCACTGCATTTAAGAAATGCTGCAGAACCACAAATAAAAATACAAGCTTCCATTGATGAAAAAATTTGGATAATGATAATGAGCAAGTGACCTCAGCTGCAATGGATGGCACTGTGCAAATACACATAATTATGCAAGTGATTTGCTTAGCATTGATGGTGTCTGTTATGAGGTAAAATCATCCTGGAGCACTCTGGGAAGGTGCATGCAAAGCACAACAGGGCCAGCACTTGCTCACTTGATTTAGAGCTTTGCTGAGCTTTGGATAGTCCCTGCAACTGCTCAGCCTCTGGGGGCCTGGAGTGGTTCTGCTACCTGCATCTTCCACACGTTTGCTGAGACCAAGGCAGGGAGAACTCCCACCTCCAGGGATCACCAGACTAGGCAAATGTATGCTTGCATTTATTTGATTTAAACAAAACCAATCACCTCACACCAACCTCAATATATGTTTGTTCATTTGTTCCAGTGTTAGCAGGACCCAAATGTGTTGTTTTCAAAACATCCTTGCTTCTCTCCAGCAGTTTTACTGCTTCCAAATATGTTCTGTGCCCCTGCTCAGCAGTAGGTAGTTATTTAAAACAATACATTTCTCTTCTGTGCAGTGCTTTCTCAGAGGTCTTGGCTTGTTCAGGCTTTAACTAGGCTTTAGCATGCAAATTTAATGTGTCATTGTGGCATACTTAGGAATAATTAATATAGAGGGGTTACTTGTAAATTGGTGCTGGGGACAGATTTGAGGCCAACCCCAGCAGTGGTTTTCCTTTAAACGCTCAAACTGATGACGGGTTTGATGTGAGAGTGTCAAGTGACATTTACTAGTGGGAGGAGGCCAGGAGTATTTATATTTTGGATGTGTGTGGTGGGAGGTTTTTAGTTGTTTTTTTTTCCCCCCTCTTCACTTTTTTCTGTTCCCAAATTTTGCAGCTGTGCTTTGGTTTATGTGAAGTGGACAAAGCTGCAAGTTTACAGAGTTCCAGTTCTTTCCCTCATTAGGGACCAGAATGGCAATTCCAGCAACCCCTTGGGAAAGGGGCTGGGGTATTTTACGTGTGACATGAAGGCAGATGAACTTACCAAATCTTGGCTAAGGTATGGCAAATAGTGACGTATCTGCTATGGCATGAAGCCTCTGTTAAACTTGTCACAGAAGGCTGGAAATACCTTGGGGCTGCAAGAGTCAGCTCTTTTGCTGCCCACAAAAGCTGGCTGACCCTTCTTCACTGCAGTCCCCTTCTGGAAGCACAGCGTAAAATATTTGGGATTTTTTTTTTCTTTTTTTTTTTTTTGGTAAAATGTTAAAAAAAAAATTTTGAAAGCTGTGAATTCCCTTTTAAATCTGGAAGGATAGCAAGCCCTCCTGTTTTGGGATGTAAATGGGCTTGTGACAGAAAAGGATTGGGAACAAACCTTCCCTGAAACAGCTGGGACTGATCCCCATCAGAGTCAGGATGCAGGACCAGATGGTCAGCTCTCCTGTGACAATTGTATTTTTTATTTACATGAAAACACACTTTTAGTTGGGGAAAAAAATTATAGCCAATTCTGCGGTGAAAAAATACAACAAAAATGAAAGACTCCTCTTTTCTGAGAAGCTCTCTGCCTGTTTGAATGCTGTATCAATAGGAATATCAAATAAGGAGTAAGGAGATCAAGAAGGGAAAGCATCAGCTCTTTTTTGGCTTTCAGGGACCAGCAGAAATACAGAGAAAAATTGCTGGTAGTTGATATATTGACCGGTTTTCATTATAACTTCAGTGTTTCTTTCAGCTGAAAGAGAAGATATGATATGTCTTGATTAAATGAAATGTCATCTCAGTGTTGAATTAATTATGTAGAGCATGGGCAAGGACTTGGTATTGTATTAATTTGGCTGCTCTGGAGAAAACATCAATAGGCTGTTTGTGGATGACAACTTCATGCTCTGTCAGCTTCTGCCTAGGATCTCACAGCTCCTTGCAAGTTCTGGTGTGTTAAGCTTGGTAGAGGCAGTGAAATCATTAAAATTTCCCTTTTGTACAAGCTAGAGCAGCACTAAGAAAACTTTCAGGCTTTTCCTCTGCAGTTCAAAGCAACGGGAGTTTGTTATACAGAGATGTGGAGGACTGGACTCCAAATAAACTACTGAAAGCCTTTCTGGTCCCTACCCACTTGCACAGGATTGGCCTCAGAGGTGGAAAGAGAAGACCAGATTTCCATGTTATTCAGTTCTGAAGATTTTAAATGAGTACTAAGTTGTTCCCTGCCTGGTGGCTGATTGAGAACCGGCCACAGCCAGGGGTTGGCAAAGATCAAGATCAGTTTTACAAGCAGATATTGACTCAAGTGAGTTGTCACAGTCTGCTTTTCTGGGAAAAGGCAATTATAACTCAGGAAGTTCTGATGTGAAAATTATTTTGGCAGATATGCTCATTTTTTAATAGCTTATGCATGCAAAAGCAATGGTGAAGATAAGGTGATGGGAAAGGTGAATCAAAGCAAAAGTCTCTTTGTGTGGGGTCATGTTTTGTTTCAGAGATGCACTCAAAGAAAATTTGAAGTTATCCCTGGATTTGCCACCACATTTAATAGGTCATTTCAGGCTTGAGGAGAGGATTGCTGGAACTTTGTGAAAGGGCTTAAAACCTGCCTTTATGAAAGACCCCATGGGCAGAGGTACAATGAGGGGTCTACCCACAACATCCCAGCCCTGATCTGGGTTACACTTGGGGCAAGGCAGGATAATAGTGGTGGTTCACTGCCTGCTCAACCCTTCACCCTCCCGTAGAGATGGCTAAAAAGGTTCTGTTCCCTATCAAAGTGCAGAGCCCTCCCCTCCAGGTAGTGCCTCAAATCACAGCCATCATTGCTGGCAGTCGCTCTGGGAGGCTTTATGGCACAGGCGTAGTTTTATGGTTATTATTTATTTTTATGGTTCATTGGATCAAGGCCCCCAATTTGCTTCATAGCTCTCCAATGTCAACAATTATCAGGCAGCTGCTAATTGGGGCTGGATCAGAAAATCAGCAGCCTCCTATCGCTGAAAATCTCCGTGGGTGACATTTCTGACACCTCCAAAATCAATGGCAACAAGCCCAACGACTCTGAGAAAACCAGGAACATATCCTGCTCTCCTACACCCAGCTGCAGTGACAGGCCTGCAAACTCAGAATGAAACCCGATTTCCACACTGATAAAAGCTAATGAAGCATGGAGGAGCATCATTAAGCCATAAGCAGTTTCTGCATTAGAGACTGGGTGCAAGGAGGGATCCATTGGGTTTTTTTGTTAGTTGTTGTATAACTGAGTGAGACTCTTCTGGAGAATTCAGCCTTTGGATAAGGATGAGAGAAAAGGAGAGACAGACAAAAGATAAGGGGAGAAGAATGAATGATGACATCCTTAGAAGAAAAAGAAAAAGGGTAAAAGGATTAACTTTTTGGAAAACATTTCTTAAATTTCAAATTCTTGCAAAAGTAGCAAAAAGTGGAAAATAAAATGTCGACTAGCCATAATTTGGTTCCAAACCTCCACCCCTGCAATGACCAAAAAAAAAGGTCAGACATAATTTTTGGTCTCAAAACGTTAAGATTTTTAAGTTTTGGTTGAGTTTAAGCCTTTAAGTGAAGTTAACCTTTTGAGCTAAATTTAGTTTTGTATGAGGCAAAATCTTAAAAAATAGCATTTTCCACCTGCTCTAACAGTGGCAGAGATGAAACTGTGCTCCATGATCCTTGCTGTCCTTGGTGCCACCTGGCCCATGGCTTCCAGGTGGCAGATCCTGCAAACCTCCTGACAGCTGTAGTGTAGGAGGGGCAGGAGTTGGATACATCCAACCTGTTTATTCCCTGGGCTTGGATGGCAGGTCACAGGCATTTCTCTGAGCCAAGCAAACAATTGACATATGTGCACTGAGAACAATTTAAAAATGTGCATTTGATAGATTTTAAATAACAAGACACTGATGTTTTGTGCTGTTTTTCTGAGAAACCCCTAAATCTGTCGTGCTCTGCTCACGCGCCATGCAGGGAAGTTGCAACCCCCTGCTTAAGCTGATTCCCCAGCCCTATATTTCACCTTCCTTTTGATGGTTCTGTCATTTCAAGCCTTCAGATAATAGGCCATTATTCTCAGAGTTGCTATTATATTTTATTAATAGGAGGGGGGGGAGTTGTTGTCACAAACTCTGAGAGATTTGCACTTGGAGCGCTCACAGCTCTCGAAAAGGGCAATTCATTCAGCTGCCTCGCTTGATGGATGTGGATCTCATCTCTTCCTCTACTTTTCCAGCTCCTACCAGCCAGGCCGGTGGCAGGACCAGCAGTTTGGTGTCCCAGGAGTTATCCAGAGGGGGATCACTGCCCCTGCAGTGGTGGGTTACGGGGATGGAGGCTGGGTTAGTGCTGGTGGCTGCAGCCCAGAGGAGCCGAGCTCTCCTCCTGCATCTGTGCGTGTGGGTGTGTGTACATGTACAGACAGCCAGAACAAGCCTGTTCCTGTTTGGGAGATCAGTGTCAAAAGTGTATTTTGTAAGAGCTGGCCAGGCTCCTGTTTCCACATTACTAACCAAAAGCAGTTAGATGTTTTTTTGGGTGCCTCTGCTTTTCCAAATCGCTTCATGGCTCTGTCTCTCCCTTTAGAAATGGAAAGGACGTGCTCCAGAGCCTCTGTGGAGGTATGTCAGCAGCTCATCCCGTCTGGTGGGGCTGGGCATCACATAATAGAGTGGCCAAGGTGTGACTGCAGCAAGAAGGGAAGGAAAAACTTGTGCTGGGGGGTGGGGACCAGCTTGCAGAAAGGTTTCTGCTCCCCTGGTGCTTACAAGAAAGGGATGAGTACAGACACGTTGGATCCAGCTGTGTCTCTCCCTTTGTCTCTGTACAAATTGTACCTTCTCCAACCCTTCAGAAACACAGGACAAGGATGGGTTTGGTTTTTTTTACCCTGAAGTGCCTGAACACCTGAGGCTGAAAATTCTCTTCTGTCCTCTGCCTCTCCTTTTTGTCCTTCATTCGTTATCCTCGGTGGAGGGTCAGCTGCTAATTGCAGTGTCCTGCACGTGTCCATCATTGCCCAGTGAAAAGCACCTTCTGGGGGTGTTTTAAGCACCGTTACACAGCTGGCATGGGCAAAGAAGTGAGGTGTGGTGGAGGAAAGTGGCTTTGTGGCTGGTTTGCCTCTGCTAGCAAGAGAGAAAGGAGAAAGGAAGGGGAGTGTGGCTCGCTCCAGTCTGAGCATTAACCCATCCTGCCACCTCTGGAGTTGTAGCATCTGGGGAGAGGGGGACACGAACAGCAAGAGGTGGCCCTGAGGGGAAATAAGACACCTGTGGCGGGAATCTGCTTTTAGTTACTAGCCATTGCCTGACTGGTTTGGGTTTTTTCTTGTCTTTGACACATTTTTTTCTCCAGCTCACTTTTCTGTCAGACCCAGAACAAACGGTGTTTAATCTGGAGATACAGCCCACAGCTGGGATAAATTTATGCGTTCCTGCACCTTTGACTAGCTTTAGGTATTTTTCTGGGGGAGCAAAAGCGCTTCCATATTTTTGGATAAGGGTCATGCATTTTATGCAAAGGAGGAATATAAATTCATAGCTACTTATTACAGCAGTAGCAGCTGGTCTTATTAGACCTGCTTGTATCCTAAATGATCTGTTGCAGTCACTGAGGTGCTGGTTTAGAGTCTGAAAGAGGATGCTGCAGTGTGGTCTGTGGCAGCAGGAGCACAGGTGGGCTGTCTGAATCCCCCACGGCCAAGCTCTGGGGTGGTGGGTGCTGGAAAATTCCTGTCCCGACACCCAGTCTGTGCTCTGAGCTGCAGGGGGTTCTGCCTTTACCTCATGGTGAAGTGGGGGAACCAGCACCCCTGGAAAAGTGCCAAAACAGTGTAGATGTGGTGCTTGGGAACGTGGGTGAGTGGTGAACGTGGCAGTGCTGGGCTAATGGTTGGACCTGATGATCCTAGAGGTCTTTTCCAGCCTAAATGATTCCACGATTATTAATGCAAGGCTTCACTGTCATAAACCGACACTGACAAATTGATATCTGATACGGAAGGATTTGAAGATGATCTTTCCTAGAAGAAACTCTCCCAAACATCATTACTGATGGAGCTGGAAATAGAAATGGGATTTCTTGACTCCCTGTTCAATCTGCAATCAACAGATTTGACTGTTGAAAGAAATCAGTTGGGAAGTCAGTGGGTGCTTTGATATTTTAGCTGTTCATTTTCAGTGTTTTTTGTCCTTTTAAACAGTGAACTTCAAATATTCCTGATTGGCTACGAACAGTATGGTCTGGTTTTCAAGCTGCTGAGCTGCTAAGAACATTTTGAAAATTAGAATAAGGATGTTGGATGCCCAAATATATCCTCAGGAGCCCAGGTTTAAGCATCTGGGTTTGCATACTTTGTTTTTATTATCTGCACCTTTAAAAAGAGGAAAACAATTACCATTGCTGCTCACCACTATTATTAATCCAAGCAATTTGAAGATAGTTTGTTATGAATCAGTCAATTAATTCTGTTTGTTAATTCACTCTGTTGCGAAATGTCAGGCTAAAGAAATTTTCTATACATTAACATAATGAATCTTAATTTGTTGCTGCTGTTTTCCGAGTAACCCACAGGCAGCAGAAATCAGATTTATTTATTTTTTATATTTTCCCTGGTCAAGTCCAATTCTTATGCAGTTTCTTCTCTCTCTCTCTCTGCTGATTCTTCAATTTTTAAGATCCCGTCACTTCTAGGGATGAGATTCAAAAGGGCTTTTTTGGGGAGAGCTGGTTTGCATCCTGAACTCAGGAGCAAGTGTTGCAGGTCCCAATTTGCAAAAAAGGAACTGCTGGTACTAATTATTTTTGTTGCATGTTTATCTCTTGATAGTTCCTACAATCCAATTAAAATCATTGCTGTTCCTTGCAGGTGGCATAGATCTTCATTTGGATTTCAGGAGACATAAACAACAGCAGCAGCTTGTGAAGACAACACTTCTGTGAAGGGTAAATTTGCTTTTGTAAATTCACCATGAAATTCACTTTTGTTCCAAAAAATGAAATGAAAAGAAATGCAGAGACCGTGGAGTGATCACAAGCCTCCAGCAGCGAAGATTTAAGATGGTAAATACTGTAAACCTTTTAATAACCCTTATATCATGACTTCATTTTAATGATATTGAATGAATTAGGTCTTGAATTACCAATAATTTGTGGGAAACCTGTCAAGAGAAAGCACGTGTAACAAGCGTGCTTTTAGAAAAAACAATATGTGCTTTAGAAAAAATAGTTAAAAAAAAAGGAAAAAAATCCATCCACTTTCAAATGGGTTCCCTGAGAAAAATTATCTTTAAATGGCTGAGGGCAATTGGCATAATAATTTAAAGTTGGGCTGGAGAGCTGCATGTGGGTCCTAGCAGTGAAGTGAGAGGGAACGGAGAGGCTGAGCTGAGCTGTGAGACAGAGATTGCTCTAATGAAAGGCCTCACGGTGACACTGCACCAACTTAATATTTAGCCAGTGACGTTTACACTCTACCAGAACCCAAGGGAGGCAATTAGGAGCGCTGGAGAAGGAGGGAATAATTTTACCTGTCAGGTTTGTAAGTGGGCAGCTCTGTGAGTGTGTGAATACTTGTGTGTGTGTGTGTGAAAGATCCAGAAACTAATGAAATAGAGAGGCTTGGTGGGGACTGTCAAGGCTGTGGTTAGAGGTGGGGAAGGAGCTGTTTCCAAACCCACAAGATTTATTTCTGGAACTGGTGGGTAGGTGGGAGGCAAAGTTAGCAGGCTTTACCCTTCAGGGCTTTCATCTGCTTTAAATTAGGTTGAAAATATTGCTAATTGTAGCAGCAGGCAGGCAAGGTACCCATGTACGTCTTACAGGTGACTTCGTTATATTTTTATTTAAAATTTTTTCTCTGATTTTTTCCCCCCTCGATTTCTCAGGGTGTGACTAAGGAGCCATAGGTAGAGAAGGCTCCAAATTCAGTGCTTGCAGCTCACAGGCCTCCCAATACTGCCCAGAATTAACCTGGCAAACCAGAGCTTTCCTTTTGGGATGGAAAATTAAACGATGCAAAGCTGGTGTTAAGAGCTGTACAAAAATGGTCCTTGCTCCAGGAGCTTGCTGATACCAGAACTGCTGCAGTGAACACAAGTTCCTGTGCTCACAGGAAGGTTTGGCTGAAGTCTGATCTCAGCTTTGTGATCAGCTTGGTCTTCAGTGAGTGATGAACCCTAGATCTTTCATCTCATTGTTTTTGGGATCTATGGTGCTTTATGTCCAAGGCAGATAAAACTGATGAGTGTCACCAAACTCCAAATCCAGAGTCCTTTTATTGCCAAACTCTTAATGATTTTCCATTTGGATGTGTGGGGGTGATATTTTTTTCTTTTTTTTTTTCCCCTCCCCAGACAAACCCTTCACCCTATTTCAGTGCTCACTTGAGGCATGTCTATGTTCCTTGCTGTGGAAGAGGGCACTGGGGACAGGACCTTGGACATAAACAAGATTTCAAGCAGCCTGAACCATCTGAGGTCCCTCCCTGATTGTTTCTAGGACAAACCCCTGCTGCAGGCACTGAGAGGGATTTCAAAGCAGTGGCCAAACATCTCAGGAACTTTGCTCTGGTGCCCTGAATCAACCAGCAGTGATGGGTTCAGGTGTCCTTGCTTCTCCTCAGCACCCACACAGGCACCTGCCCTGCCTCTGCCAGAAATTATTGTCCAAAACCAGTTCATAGAATCACAGAATATCCTGAGTTGGAAGGGACCCACAAGCTGTTGGTGTGAATACATGCATCAACTGCTGCAGCAAAGCAAATTTATCATCAAGCAGTGCTTTGAGCTAACTCACTTCTGTGGCTCTGAGGCTGTTATTTTGGGGGGAATATATATGAACTAGAGCTTAAAAACTTGGCTTGAGCCGAGGGCAGAAAAGACGCCTCACTTAGCCTGAGGAATGCTTTTGACAGAGACACGTTGTCGCCACATCTCTTGGCTGGGAATAAGTTGTACCTTTCCTGCAAATGGAAATATTTCTCTGAAGTCCAACAGCTGCAGGAACAGCAACTTGTCTCTTGATCACGTTTTCAGTTTTAAAACCCATTTCTAGTCCAGCAGCGAGGAGAAAACCCAAAGCTCATGCAAATGAGCTTTTTAATGGAAAAAGTCACATTAAATCTAAACCAATTTCATGATCTTGTCTGAGTCATGGCTTTTTAAAGGCTGGGGGCTGAGGCTGCAGTTAACAGTGCCTTAGCAATGCGCAGTACTTATCTGTGTGTAGAAAGGTAATGGTGGGGAAGGGCTTGTGGTGTTCTTTTTCTAAGGGCCTGATCATTTAGCTATCTAATTTGGGAAGCAGGACTATCTCTGGCTGACTCTTATCACCCTTTCAGCAAGGCAGATAGCAGCCAGCACATTACTCACTGTTACCCCGTGGATATCTGGTGTCTGAGGATGTGTTACAAAACGTGGCAGCCAGAGCAGTGAAACCTCTCAGCGCTGGGCACGGGGAGGTGCCTTCAGCCCCACAAGGTTTGAGGTGGAGGGATTTGTCCTCTGGACTTGTCCTCATCACCTCAGAGAGCCTTGGTGGCTCTGCTCTGTTGTCACTCAGTTACTTCTCCTGGGGATGGGATATACTGTGATATAGGAAACTTTCCTAACTTACTTTATAACCGCAATAATAATAATAATAATGGGCAACTTTATTTATAGTTACAGAAGGACTTTCATTTTTTCCTATCTCCTGCTGCCTTCTCCCTGACAGCTGGTTGTGAGGCACCAGGGAGAGATTTAACCTCTTACTGGTACTTTGCAGCTTTGTCTTCCCCACAGGGTTTCAGTGTGGGTAGCTTGTGTGGGAATTTATTTTTTTTTTTCTGTTTGCAGATGGAAAATAGAGACATGCAGTTCAGTTCAGAGGTGTTTCTAGGGAGTCTTCTGACTTGAAACAAAACCCTCAAACTGCTCTAAAATAATTTAGCAAGTTCTCTCCATGCCTTCTGATGGACCTTATGGATTTTCAGATGCTTGTGGTGTGTAAAAGTAAAAATGGTCACTGCAGAGGTTGGAAAGCCTGGAGAGCCACGGGCAGAGCCACAAGGCTGGGTTGGAAGGAAGGAGGCTCAGGTTGCACTTGCTGAGGTGTGACACATCCCACACTGACCAGGGCGACCGAGAAGCACCTGTGGCTTTGTTTCATCACCCTTAAATCTGCTCCAGTGCAAACTGGCCCTTTAACAGGAACCCACTGGGATGTGTGTAGAGGGGAGCAGAGGCAGAAAGGAAGTAATATTGAGTCACAGCAGTCAAGAAGGATCAAAGATTGGCTATTTTTGACACACAAAAGGGTAAGTGATGCTGAACTCTCTCTAGACTGATTCCAGCTGAACACAAAGCATTTTAACCTCTTAATCCTCACTTCTGAGTTATAGCCCAGGCATTGAGGGCTTTGTGGCTTTTTGGAGATTCTCTGCTGCGTGTGACCCTCGTCCCAAGCAAATAACACACACCCCTGGCTGCTGCACAGCGTGTGTCGAGTGTTGAGCGTGGTGTTAATCCTGCAAGCTCTGGTTTTTTGCCTCCCTCACTGACCATAAGTGGAATTCATGGGAATTCTTACTGAGAAAAGCAATCAGGTTGGGTGAGGCTTGGAGCACCCTGGTCAGGTGGAAAGTGTCCCTGCCCATGGCAGAGGGGCTGGAACAAGATGATCTTTAAGGTCACTTCTAACCCAAACGACTCTGTGATCTGTGAACTGTGGATGTAATACCTCATTTCCCACTTTGATTTGTGGAAGTGGAACCCCAGTTTCACCTCACTGTCCTGAGGACAGCCCTAACCTCCCTGAGTTTCCCGCCAGAGAAGCTGTTCCTGGGCTCTCCTCTGCCATCTTCCCACCTTGGCCATTCACTTATCCCCTCACCAAATCCTGAAAGGTTGCTCCATGCTTCCCAGCATGTGGACTGGTGTTCTCTATGAATCCGTATCCCCTGATTGTAGATATGAAAGCACTATTCTGGTTTGAGCCTTGTTTGTATTATTTTTGGTTTGCATATTTGGGCTTGACATAAAACCCAGCAGAGAGACTCTTACTTAGCCAAGGCCATTTCTGCATTCACTGCAGATGAGCGTGGTGCTCCAGGGAACCAGTTTTATTCCAGGCTTTGCCAGTGATTCATTTCTGGATGCTGCCTGCGTGATTCCCTCTGGGCCTCAGTTTCCTGTTCTGTAAAATGGAGATAATACCCTTTCATGGCACAGGGCTGCTTTGAAGCCTTTACAAAATTACTCTGATGTGTTTGGATGAAAGTTTCTATAAAGCAGATTTAAAAAAGCATGCAGCTCTCATTGAGAGGTTTGTATGGAGTGATCAGGACCCCAGAATTACTTCCCAGGATGAATGTGTCTGTGTTGAACCCTCAAACAATGCTGAACACTGAAACAATATTCATGTAACTCTTCTAAAAGCATCCACTGTTGGTGCCCATGGCAGGATTTGCTGCTATTCATTCTTTTTGTTTATTTTATGTAAATCCTTTTTCCTTCTCATTGAAAACACAAATAAAAAAAGGGATGACCAAAAAAAAAAAAAAAAAAGAAAGAATTTTGCTCTGTAGGCCCCATAAAATTGATTCATCTTGAAGTTTTTAGCAGGACCAATCCTCTCTGCTTATCTGTGTGATTTTAAAAGAAACTTTCCTCTTTCTCCCGACTGTCATATCATGGGCAGAAAAATAACCCTGAAAGCAGAAATGAAAGAGATGCAGAATTTTTGTCTCCTCGCCTTTCTCGCTCCGGTCCCTTTATGTGCCTTCCCACTGCCCCCTCCTCCGTGGCCCTCCCTCCTGCTCTGCCTCAGTTCCCATTGAAATGTCAAATGCTGCAGTTGTCTGCGAGTGAAAGAGGGGCTCCCTGGTGGGAACAGGCTGCCCTTGTAACCTGAAGGCCTCGGCTGTTCTCTTCTCCCCTTTTTGGTGTTTCCCATCCCACTTTCTCAGCAGATGTTGTGTGGGGCAGCACAGGCTGTAAAGGAATGAGTTTCTTTTCACCTGGCCATGTGAATGGGCTGGCACAGAAACCCTGGCTTATTCTCTCGGACTCTGGCAACAGCTTACACAGAAAGAGATTGTTTCGAAGAGCTGTCTCNGAAGAGCTGTCTTTTTTCTTTTTTTTTTTTTTTTTTTTTAAGACTAAGATAGGGAAAAAAGGCTGAGAGACGCTGGCTGTATTTTAAGCTTCCTCCTTGGGTGCCAAAGGAGTCCTTGGAGTTTTGTTGCTGCTACTTTTGTTCCTTTTATAGTTTCCATTCAAGCCCCAGGCTTTCAGCTCCCCTTTGTCTTAGTCCTACTTTTCCCAAGCAGTTGACATGAGAACTAGTTCAGAAAGATGGTGGAGGTTCATCCAGGAGCATTGCCCCGTTTCAGTCCAGGGCTGTAGTTTTTGACTGTTTGGTGGAAATTTGGGAAAGAGTGACATTTCCCATGCTTCTGCAGGGAAAATATTTAGTTTCAGATGACTTCTGTCTGAAAACATGTGACCACGGTGTGCAAAAATGCACAAACTCAACCTAATGTTGAGTTTTGTCACTGTGCTACTTGAGATGGGAGAGGCACCTTACAGGTGGAAGAAATAGGGAGTGAGTTTTCACCTTTTCTCCCTTTTTTTGGCTCCCTGTTTATCTATTTAATGTGGCTGGTTGTTTTCTGTAGCCTGCTCTCTCTCCCTTACCAGGACCTTGGGCATCTTAGAGTTGGTCAATTGAAGCACACCAGAGAGGAACCCAGAAGAGATATTCCCTCCCCTCCATGGATGCCTTTGCTTGGCACCTCCAGAGCACTGTCACTTATCCAGCTCACTTTTGGCTATGTCTCTGTGCTCTGACTCATTATATCTAAACTTTATATATATTCAAGAGCAAATTATGTACACGGCTTGTGAATAATTTGATTGCCAGCGTGAGAAATGCACACACTGCTGATCCTGAGAAATGGAGCTGTCGTTTGCTGATTTAATGAGTAAATAAGGAGTTATTCTGAAATACTGTAGGGGATGCTATGCCAGTGGTTCTCTTTGGGTCTTTATGCACATTTTAACTCCAGTTGTTTTTTTGTTGTGTGTGTGTGTGGTTTTTTAAAAATCTGAAGTTTATTTTTGCAGTGGTGCTTGGAAAGCTGTAAATGATCCACAAGGAATTAACAGACAAAAGTCCCTGGCTCTGCTCCACCCTATTGAAGTCGATGGCAAAACTCCCATTGAATTCAGTGGAAGTAACAACTAGGCCCTGTGAGAGTAAACAATAAATCAGTTTTATAATCACAATATTTCTCTGCGTCCTGTTCTTAGTGCTTTATGTGGTGTAGGTGTTAGGTGCTTGGATGATGATGAAAGGCATAGACAAATCACAAACATCTCAGGTGAAATACAGGCTTGTGAAGGTGAAATTTCTAAATTTGAAACCTTTGGGTAGACTTCACCTTTCAGGGAGTATTTTGGAAACCTGCACTCCAATTCTGTTAAAGAGAATTCCTCATGAGAGGTTGAACTGCCTCTCCATCCATCATGTAGCCAGCAGGTGTAGGAGAACACATTTTCCCTTTCCAGTTTGTAAAAAGTGCAGTTTTTAGAGACATGGGACTGTAAGAATCAGCAAATTGAATCTCCTGCCTGGACAAGTGGACATGTCACAAATCCCATCCAAAAAACTAAGCAGGAGGAGATGGATCATCTCCTGTCAGATATCCTGCAAATGTGGTGCCTGTGGTTAGAAGTTTGCAGAAGCTTTTATCCCTGTGCCTGCTCTGGCACATCTCAGAGTTAAAACTATTCTGTTAAATAATAGGAAGGTATAAATAGCTCAGAGGTTTAGTTCTTATTCAGCCTGTTCTGTCAGTGGCCTCCAAATGATTTGATTAAGGAAACAAATATCAGTATTTTACATTTTACATGGGGGAGCCCATGAATCCATGGCTAGGCCAGATTTTCAAGGATAGAGTTCAGTCTTTTCCTAAGTCCTAGTCTAGCATCTTATCCCCTGCCTTTTAAAGGCTTTATCCCTAAAACATGTCTTGAGCTAAGAGCTCTGTATTGTAAAGTTTTCCTATTGATTCCTTCCCTGGAGTTTGTGCCTTTTGGAGGAGATGGGGCATTGCTAATTGCTTCAGCTGTTCTTGACTGTTACAGGGCACTTCAGCAGAACTGTGCAGCCTGAGTGCTTGTGCTTTGTAAAATAACCCTTTGGCCTTGCAGAATGGGTGGATTTACAGGTTTAGCCTTTTTGATTTGTTTTGAATTATTTTGTATGAGCTACTCATGGAGGGTACAACAGAGCTGAAGGTAAGGCAAGGTTGTCACTAGACTATCCAAAGATGAGAAAATAATCCACGGAAATAAAGTGCTATTGTTCTTCAAGCAATGACACTGACTGAAATAAAAGACATCTGGCTAGGAAATAGCAGCCTGCTTCCAGGGAGCATCCATGGTGTACCTCAGCTTGCCATGAATGCTAGCCCTGCTAGGCAACCAGGAAAGGGATCTGCAGGCAGCCGTGAGCCAGGCCAAAGAGAGAAAAAGAGCCTAACCCTGAGAAAAAGGGGTGCATTCTTCCTAATTGTGCTTTGGAATGGAAGTCCTTTTATTCTTGTCTTTTGTTGCATTTTTCCTCTTCCTTTTCACGCCCCAGCAGCAGCCTGTGGGTCTCAGTGCTGGAAAGCGTTGGGTGGCCGTATCCCACCCTTCCTGCTCTGCCTGGCCCCAGGTGGGTTTGGGGCTCGTTGCAGGAGAACTGCAGCACCTCTGCATGTTCATCTCACGATGAGTGCCCTGGCAGCTGGGTCAGACTGCAGTGTTGGCCGTGACCCTTGGGAAGGGAGGGTGAAATCTGCCTGAATCTGCTGAAGTACAGAGTCCAGCTGTGGCTGATAGCAGAATTGCAGCTTCACCTAAGGATAAACACCCAGCCAAAACTGACAGGATTTTTCAAAGTGGCTGGTGGCTAACATCAAGTTCAAAGTGTTTTGAGCCTTTCATAGGCATATCTGAGCACCTTTAAAGAAGGCAGTGGTGGACAGGAAGAGGTGTGAAATAGGATGCCCAGGGTTAGGCAAGAAGTCGGTGGCAGAGAGAATTGAATGTGACTCTCCCCTGCCCAGGCTGTCACCCTCACTTCTAAGCCATCTTTTCTCTCAGCAGTTTGTGCAAGTAAACCTCACTCAAAATCAAAGTGTGAAGTGAAGGACAACAGAAAGAGGAGGGAGGGGTGCTCAGGAGAGAGAGAAATGCCTTTGGGCAAGAGACCAAAAAAACTGCCAGGCCAAAGAGCAGGAGGGCAAGAGCAGGGGCAGCACCAGTGAAAAATGCTCTGAGGTCATAAGGAAGCAGGACCAGGAGCTGTCTGGGTGAGGAGAGAAGTTCCCCATGGTGATGGTCTCACCTCTCACACACATTTCTTGTTGTCTATTTTGTCTTTGATGTTTCTCTGTTCTCCCTTTATTATTAGATGAGCACTGACAGCAAATGGGTTCTCAAACATTACACAATTCTTGACTTGATTAATCAAAATTTATCGTATGTGCCTCCCATCTTTAAACACTGAAGCTGTAGTACCCTCTGGAGATCCAGAGGTGCTGGAAGTAACCTGAGGCATCCCCTCCCTTTCAGCACAGGCTCGGGGTTGAAGTGCAGGGAAGGCTGCTGGCAGGGCCAGCTGTAGCTCAGGCAGCAGCCTCAAGAGGGAGAGAAGTCTTTCTCACAGGCTTTTATGACCAATGTTCAAAGGGAAATGCCTTTAGAGAAGAAAAGGCCGGGCTTTCTGCCTGTACAAAACTCAGCCCTGAAAATCTGTTCTGTGGCTTTGTTTTCCCTGATGCTCCTCTTCTACCTAATCCTTCCTTTGCTCCTGCTGATGCCTGGAGACTACTTTTCTCAGCCTGGGGGCTTTAAAGCTTAGCCTGGGGTGAGGAGTCTCACCTAAACAAATTCAAGTCTGCACCTTTTCTCCTTGGTCAGAGATGCATCATCCCCATGTATGACAGGACAAATAGCCTGGACAGGAGGGGAACGAACTGATTATTTCCCTTGAACTGTGGGATGCCCTGGCACTGTGTGGTTGATCACTGGACAAGAGCAGCCCAATTGGACAAATGACCAATATAATAGCTAACAAATGGAAAACACCACTGCCGGCAAAGGAGCTGGCTATTTAAAGGCAGCAAGAGGTTTGCAGCACCAGCCCTAGCAACACGGACAAAAGTTATTCCAAACACATGAGGCAAAGCCACCATGAACCCATTGTAGCATGCTATTAATAGGAAGGGGGCCTTCATTAATTTCTTAAAGGGGGATGCCAAAACATCAGAAGAAATTTGTGGTGCACATAAAGGAGCAGCACGTTGCACTGTATCTAATTGCCAGAGTAATTATTTTCTGCTATGCAAATTACCAGGAGCAAACCCACTGCAGTACATCTATGTGTATTTAATTATCATCAAGAGCTGGAGTTGAGGGACTAGATTTAATATGTTCATAATGAAATAGCCAGAATTTGTGTGTGTATTTGCAGAGAACTCGTTATTTCACCACAGCTGGATTTGTTTATTTTAAATAAATCATTATAGAGCATACAGTTTCTGCGTGCTCTGCGTGCTTGCCTATTTGCCGATTTATCGTAAGAATTGCGGTTCCATTTATATGGGTGGTTTCTATCAAACACACATCACCCCTCATGCTTGCAAGCTGCGTGTTTCTGTAGGATTTAAAGAGTAGCTCAATGCAAAGAAAAGGCATTTTGTCCGTGGACAAACCAAGACTGGAGGAATAGAAAGAATTAGGACGACCTGGGTGGGTTAAGATTTTGTAAGGTTTTGGGTGTTCGACAAGCTTGTTGTGGTTTAAAACCAGGACAAGGATGAAAACTGGAATTCTAGCAACACCCATTTGAAAGCCAAACCTCTTACTGTTCAATCTCTATTTGATGGTGTGCATGAGGCAAGTTAATGCTTTTGGTTTCTAGGGAATATTTTGTATTTTCTCATCATAGCAAGAAACAATAGAAGTGTACACAGGATGCAGGATTACCATTCTGAACCTGAGATGGTTCTTCCCCTCTTAAGCTTCAGACTTTCTGGGCCAGAGATTTACTAAAGATATTGGGATATCATTTCAAGGCTCAAGTTGTAAGAAAAATATTAAAACTGGGAAGAAATACTTTTGCCACTTTGTCATGATTTGGTGGTTTTCTGTTAATGGAGCTCTCGGAAAAAAAAAAAGATCTGAAAGCCAGCAGTGAAGGTGGCTGTTCAGCCAAGAAAAATCATGTTGTGTAGTCCCCAGGAGCGGTGTGTGTGACCTGATCCTGTTAAAAAGTTGGAGTCTGCAGCTCTGGAGGAGATGCTCCGTATCAGCCCAAGCTCCAGTCAGGAAAAGTGATGGGTAAGGACAGATTTATTTCCCGTGTCTCCTGCCTTGTAGCTTTGCTCACCTTGATCTGGCAGCAGGAACCTTGATGCAGTTGGCTTCTGCTTAACACCCAATTGTTTGTTGTGGTCACTGTTTCAAAAAGTGGGAGGGAGGCTCCAGGCTGTCCCGTTCCTGACGTGCCAGGGGAGTGCCAGGTGAAAACGGGGTTGCAATGCAATTAGAAACACAAACCATTGCCAAGCCTTTGTGTTCCTTTGTTTCCTCTTGCGGGTACCAACTCGAGTTACAAAACACAATAAGCCAGGGGTAACAAAGGGTCATGAAGGTACCGTGCTGTGTCACCGGTGGTGGGTTGGGGCCAGCTTCTGGTGACATTTCCGTGACGGTGCCCACAGGACCCTTTTTCACAGTGTCCCCGAGCTGGTTTGTGCATAATTGATGGGTACCCTGAGGTTCTGCCTCCCCCTCCTCCCCAGGACGTCCTTCTCTGTGTTAGTTTATTTTTTAAATAATTAACAGGCTTTGTGACTGCCTGTCTATCTGTCCCGCTGGAATTCCTCTCCAGCTGCTCTCATCCCTTTCCACTGCCCCTCCCTTTCCTCCCCAACACGCTTTTCCTTTCACTGCATCTTAAAGGGGTGTCTCTTATTTTCTCTTTGTGCGATGGAACTGCTGAGCACTTTTTGAATGAGATGCCCTTTGCTGCTTGCTGGTGTCCTGAAATCATTCCTGCCCAGATTCCCTCTCTCCTTCCCTTTGAAGGGAACTTTTGATGCAAGGTAACTCTTGTCTGATGGGCACCTTTTCTCCCTTTGAACCACAGTTATAAACTTCCTGTCCCTGTGGCATGAAGGGGTGTGTGCAGCTGGGGGTGGACAGGGGACCCCATTCCCACCCTGTTTGTCCCCTCCTGTGGCCGCTGGTGGCTGCTGTGGTCTGACCCATGTGTGAGTTGGTGTGGCTGATGTGGATATGAAGTTATTCAAGCACCACTCCATGCACCTTCTGAAGGTTTTGGGAGCAAAGATAAAAGCCTATTCCCTCCCTCTTCCCAGAGCATCCATTTCAATGTGGTTCCAAGCAGCAGAGAAGCTGTAGCGCATCTTAATGCTTCTGGGAAAATCTGCTCTTGAAGGTGTTGGCTTCCCTCCTGCTGCCATGATTGCCTCTGTTCCCAGAGGAGAGTCCTCCTAGCAGAAGGACAGAAGCCTCAAAGCACAGTGGAGCTGCTGGAGATATTTGTTCTGTGTTTTGGGCTTTGTAAAAGTGATCTGCAGCAAGTGTGGATGATGTGGCCCTGGTGGAAATTGGGATTTTTGTGTAAAAGCCCGAGATCCCAGGCCAATGCTGGTTTCTGGGCATGTATTTGGGAGTGAGACATGCTAAGGCTAGGCTTGTTGAGCTTGAACGTCTTTTCATTGTCAACAGAAGACTTTGTCAGGTTGTTCCTCTTGACCCCATATGATGGCCATCTACCCATTTTAATCACTTAATAAATAAACTTGCTGCCCATCTCTGCTTGCCTGGGCTTGCTGCTCTCCAGATCCCCGTTTTAATTGACACACAGCTTGAGGCGTGGCTGGGGGCTGTGCCAATAGCACACATATTCCAGGCATGGCAGGCAGATAGGCCCCCTCCCTCCGACACCATCATTCCAAGCAAACATCAGACAAGCATCCGGCTTTGATGTGGGTCCTGGGCTTGCAGCCTCAAAAGAGGAATCTTTGGAGCCCAGTTTGCACTGTTCCTCATGCCAGAAATTGCAGCAATGTCATAACAGCCAAGCAACTGGGTGCTCAGCATGGCGGAGGGAATATTTTGCAGCTCCGCAGCAGACATGGTTGTGCTGGAGAATAATCAAGAGCAGCCTGAGCTCGGCGGGGATTTGGGCTGTGAAAATAATAATAATAATCAGGGATGGGGAATGGGTGATAGGGTTGTTGTTGGACCATCTGAGGCACTTGTCAGAGGACATTAGCCCTGCAATTAGGAGGAGCTGGGGAGGAGGGAAGGGAAGACAGCAAGAGCGGTGCTGCAGCAGGGAGGGCTTTGTGTCAGCATACAAAGCTTTTTTCTCAGCAGGGCTGCTGGGATTTGCTCAGGTCTCCTCCCAGATAAATTAACTCAGTACAACACCTGCTCCTTTAATATGGCCAGGCTGACTGCACTGAAGACCTGGCCTTCCTTTCTTTCTCTCTCTCTTTTTTAATTTTTTTTTTTTTTTTAAATGACATTGAAGCAGCCTGTGAACTCCCTTCTCCTGTTTTCTTCCATCCCTAAACCACCCTTTCTCATGGAGGGTGAGAATGTTTCCCCCCAGAAGAAGGACTAGAGAAAAAAAAACAAAAAACAAGAACAGTTGAAAGATTTAGAACAAAACCCCACCAAAAAAAAGAAAAAAGCCCAAGCTGGCAAGAGGTGAAGGGTATGTAATTGCTATTCCTTCTGCAGCCCACTAAAGCTGCATGTTTTAACCATCTGAGGACAGCAGGGAATTTTCTCTTCCAAGAGAGTCAAATGTGGGGTTTGCATTTTCTTTCTTTTCAGGAGGGGTGTGGGGTGAAAGAGGTGGGCTTCATTTTCCTTGGGATTAGCTAAAGCTCCTTCCACTTTTATGTTGGCAACATGAGGTTTCATCAGACCTCTGATCCTGCCCTGAATAAAAATATGGCATTACTGTCAAACTGCAGAGCAGAGGGCTCGAACTGAACTGGATTAAAGCACATCTGAGGCAGCGTTCTTGGCTTCATAGAGGGAGGTGTGGGGGCTCCTGTGCTCCCAAATTCAGCTCAAGCACAGGGGAGTTCTATTCGTGCTGCTGACTGAAGAACCTCAGAATTTTCTTCCACAATGTTTGACTTGATGCTCAGCTCTCCCCTCACTACAATTCCATGGATTTATCCTTGACAATTCCCCGTTGGCAGCAGGCTCCCTCGTCAGTGGGGTGCACCTCGTATTCATGGAGATGTATGCACGAGTTTAATTGCAAATAAATGCCACATTTGCTTATAGCTTGGTGTTTGCCTTTCCCATATGAATAAACATCCCTGGCTGCTCCTCTCTGTCCTGCACACACCCTTGAGAACACTTTCACAGCCTGTTTGCTGCCCTTGGCTCTTGGTTTGCTCTTTGGACACTTTACTTGCCAGATTCTGCAGGTTTTTTCTGACCTCTGCTGATGGTCCAACGTGCTGTGGTTTAATGGTGTGTTTTACAAGGAAACAGAAGCCTCGGAGCACCTACTCCTGCCTTGTTGTGTGTTGTGCCTCCCATCTTGGTGAGAGCCTGCAAGCTTGGATGTATCCCCACATGTCCAGTAATGAGCATGGGCTAATTGCCTAGGCAGATAGAAAAATAGATAGGTAATTTGTAGCTATTTAATTTTACATTAGGTGGAGGGATGTAGGGGCAGAGGCTAATGTTGTTGGCATTTCTTTTCAGGGTTGTTAACCAGATATGCTGCCTCTGGGGCATAACAATGCCTCCCTCAGTAGAGCTCTAATACTTTTATTACATTCTTATTAATTTAGCAATGGCCTAAAGTCTGTGAGGCACCTTCCAAGGCATGATCCCTGCCCTGAGGACCTTGCAGACTAATTCCAAAGCATGATACAACCGGGGATTACTCAGTGAGGGCAAGGGCCTAATGGAGTAAGAAATGGTTTGTATTAGATAAATGGATAAGGATGAATCAGTGCAAGAGTTAATCACGTTGTTCCTTCCAGGCACGTGGGGATAAAGCAGCTCCTCAGGAGATCTGTGGTGTCTTTCAAGCAGGGACCACAGCTGAAGGTGTCTCCTGTCTCCCAGATCCATACAGATGGCTGCTCTGGGAAGCAACATGCTCCACGTGCACGAAGCTATGTGAGTAAATGGTCTGTCACCAAAAACCTTGGCTGTAACCTCCAAAACTGGCCATGTCCTGTCCCCCAGAAACACCAACAGCTCTCACTCCATCTCCCCTCTTGAGCCCTTTGGGGGCAGAGGGCTGGGGGAGGTGTTTTGTTTGGAGTGAAATCGTAAAGCTGTGCCTTTTTGCCACAGATTTCAGTTCTTGGGAAGCCACAAACTGATAGTCCCAAATAAAAGAGCTGTGCAGGAGGTTAGGGAAAGGGCTGGAGGGAGCGGGAGCTGGAAAAGGGCTTATGCTCAGGGGTGGCCAAAGGGTCCCCCTGCTCCCCCCAGCACCTGTCCTCCCTGTCTGAAGCCTGTAAGCTGCCCAGCACGGCCAGAGGCTCGTGGGACAGATGGGTCTGCAACAGCTGAGGGAGCTCAGGGCAGGCGGGATGAAAGCGAGACGAGGAGCCCTCCCCTCAGAGCCTCCGCAGCGCGGGCTGGTGTGAGCCAGTGGGGAACATTTGGTGTCCATGTGGCATCTGGCAGCAGAGTTTGCTTCTCTGGCATTTCCTCTGGTGAAAGGAAGAGCAAAGCAATTCCTTTCCAAGCAGCTGCTCCGCTCCGCTGGGAGGGAACAGCATCCTCCTCCTCCTCCCTGCCCTGGCCCTTTGGCAGGGTGCTGCATTCCAGCCCCCTAAATTAACACCCCCAGCCCCAGGTAAACATCCTTTACACTCATTTACTCTCATATTTTTTTACTGCTGAGAAAAGAAAACCTCTCTGCATCACTTACTTTAAGAACGAGTTGCTGTGGCAACTGGACGCTGCACTTAAAGTGCTCAGCTCTGTCTTCTTGACATCATTGTTTGACTTCGAGTTGCTGGAGCAACAGATCTCTGGGAAGAACCAGTGAGGCTGAGGTTTCTCTTTCTTTCTTCATCCACGTTGCTTTTCTTTGGGGCCTGAGAGCACCAGCAGTGGTTTGCTTTTCACTGCAGACACATGCACACTGTTAACATATGATGGGAAGATGTCAGGCAGTGTTAGAAGAAATGGGGGGAAGGTCAAGGGCTCGTTACAACGGGGGAATTCCTACAAAACTGAAAAAAAGAGGCACAGAATGAATGAGCCGTTATGTGTCCCAAGATCAGAGGGTTAGAGAAGTGCCTCCAGCACACTCAGTGTCAGGCATTTACCACATAATATTTTTCTCTTGGTGGTTCTGAGCCGCAGGTTTTCCCAAAGCAGACATGTAGCTGGGGTGACAAGCAGAGAACGTGAAATGCCATCAGATATAACTGCATAAGTCAATACCACAATGTAGCTCCTTCATTTCCTCTTAATGAAATATTAGACTTACAGCTTCCTTCCACAAACTTCTTCGTGCTGTCTCTGGCCAAAGAGCAGCTGTGTAACCCATCCCAGATAACTTTCTTCTGCAGTGGGGTGCAGGAGGGCATATGGGACAGCTGTTTACTTGATTATTGCTCTCTAAAAGCTGCATGTCCTCTGTGGTATTTGTTCAGGGCTCTGGCTGTAGCCACACAGGGTGGTTGGGGGTGCTGCACCAATGTCACCCTGTGCCAGCAGCACAGAGGGACCATGTCCCCATTGGCACAGGGGTATCTTGGTGATGCTCTGGGACTTCAAGATCCAGAATAATGTCCTTTGTCAAAATGCTTCCAGCCAGGAATGCTCAACTTCATTTTCCCGGAATGGGACTCTCCACTGGGTTTATGCGCTGTGGTGGCTGACAACATCCAGGTCCTACCTCAGCGTTTTGGGTGAACAGACACCATGACTGCACAGAGCTTTTGGTGAAATGTGGCTGGTTTTCATAAAATCAGAGACTCCTAGAGTGGTTTGAGTTGGAAAGGACCTTTAAGATCATCTAGTTCCACCCCCTGCCATGGAGAGGGGGTTTCCTCTGGGATTGGTGTTTGCAGAGCTTGAGGTGACAACAGCCACTGACTCGTAGCCTGATGCTGAATTCACAGTTCTTTAGGTCTGAGTTTTGAATTTCTCCCTGGCGGGAGGCTGAGCAGGTGTGGTGTAAAGGCCAGAGCAAGAAGGAAGCTGAAGGTGGGATGATGGATGCACTGGAATAAACTTTTGGCATTATGCATTAAATTAGTAATAAGTGAAATATCAAAGTGGGGATTGTATTTTGGCAAACATTTTAACCTTACAACCTTAATGATAAACTACTGCACTTTTAGCAGGCTAAACATTTCCTTGATTACCTGATAACACAACCATAGGATTTCAATTTGTATCAATAAATTAGGAGAGGCCTTAAGTGATGCTGTTGGATGGGCTAGGATACATGAAATTTAAAGCGCAGTTTTTAATTGAAAGGTGTTTAAAGTTAAATGTTAATTTTGGAAACAAAATTTGAGAAGTAGTAATAAAAAACGTTAAATCTGTTGGTGTCAAGATAAAGGTAAAGGCAACTGTCATTAAAAGGTACTTAGACTCATAGAATCATTAAGGTTGGAAAAGACTTCTAGGGTCATCAAGTCCCACTGTTAGCCCAGCACTGCCAAGTCCACCACTAAACAATGTCCCTCAGTGCCACAAAATTACTTAAAAACCTGGGATTTTCTTGTTCTGAGAATTCCTGCTAATCTGGCTGTCCAGCTCATACCAGATTTCCGTATATATACAAAAGTGCAAACTTTTTCACAATGAAGTTATGGTTTCAGTATTGCACCCTCAATGCCCACAAAATACACAGAATTCAAATTAACAAATATACATGCCTCAAAGTCTACACAATGTCAGCCACAAATATGCAGGCAAGAATGCTGGTTGCTAGAGCTCGGAGTTAGCTATTAGTGAACATTTGTATGGTGCTCAGATAATTTGTTCTTAAATGCCACACATGTACCACATGGTTCAGATGTGGTTTGAGGAGCTATAAAATGGGATTTCAGACTGGTTCTGTCCCTACTCTTAAAGCCATGGCTCAATTAGGGCTCAGATGCATCTCAGCTATAGGGCTGGCATCCTGACTCAGGGAGTTGTGACTAGCTGGGGTTTGTGGGAGCTGAAAGGCACGGATGCAGCTGCTTATTAGTGAATTTGTGCACGTGCCAGTCTGCAGTGAAATGTACTTGAAATAACCTATCCTAGATGCCTCTACGAGGATGATGGCCCTGATGATTTAGCTATTTCGGTTCCAGCTTGAATTATTCATGTATTTGAAAACACTCATGAATTATTTGTGTTTTCACTAAATATATAATTTAAAACCCCAAATCCTTCCGACAAAATATAATATTTATTTATTTCTCACTGCTCTGATGTGCTGCCCCTACCCTGAGACAGCCCTTCAGCCAGAGGCTCGTGGGGAGTTACGGAGTCAGGGCACAGTGAAGGCATCAGCATCCCTGCCTTGACCTGTGCCAACAGGGAATCAGCAGCAAGGAAAAGGAAGACTCATATAAAACTTAGATCTAGCCCCAAATTGTTTTCTTTAATTATGGGCACTGGGTTTTGGGGAATGGTGACTATCTTGCACACATGGGTTTAGGATTTAGGGGCTGCTTTCACAAGTTGACACACCTGGATTTAAGGTGCCCAGCAGTGGATCAAAGGAGCTTGATCCCCGTGATGGAAACTCCTGATCTGGTACAAATTCACCACCTGGTTCAAATGCATTCAGTGGCTTTGTGACACACCTTGATCCCAGGAACCTTGATGCCCAGTCCAGAGCTGTGTGTCAGCTTCACACTGACATAATGCGGCCAGCTAACTTAGAGCTGGAGCACACCATACCACGTGCTCAGGCTAATTCAGCAAAAATGTGTTTGTGCTCGATCCAGATCGAATCTGTCCTGCCACGAAACCCCAGAGTACAGCAGATGTGATATTAATAGATGTGGAACCACAGCCCGAGCCTCTCCCCCTCCCCAAACATCTGCAGAGAGGGGGGACGGCAGTGCTGGGAGGAGGCATCCTGCAGGGACAGCACTTCTGCTCTCGTTTGACTGTGTGAACTTCCCAGAGCTTACATTAATTTTAAAGAAAGCACTTTGCCATAACTGACAAAAAAATCTCGTCCCTCCACCTTGGGGGAATTGTTTCTTCCAGGGAAAGTTTGAGTACCTGCTCTCTAATGAAGCATCTTAATACACCGTGTAGTTTTTCTCTTTTTTCTTTTCCCTCACAGCTCTTTCACTGCAGTAAAACTGCTTTATCTAGCCACAGTAGTTTTTTAACCTCTTTGGGCTTCACATTATCTTAAAGATCTTGATTTCACCTGGACATGTATTGCCCTGAACTGCCCAGTGCCACTGCTGAGCCCTTGAAAAATGTCCTTTCCATTTGGTTGCTTCTGAGAGCCCAAGATCTGTGTTTTCCCTAATTAAAAAAACCAAGCAAGCTCCTCAAAGCCTCATAGTCTTCCATGAGATTCCCTGGTCTTTTTTTCTCTTGCACTGACTGTACATTCCACCAGAAATCCTTCATTTTTGTGGCTTCTGTCATAAGAATTTAGATTTCCCCCCCTCCCTATTAGCTGATTAATGTGCTTTCATTTTGTCTAAAGTGTGTGTGTGAGTGTGTGTGCGTGTCCTCAACAAAAGCCTTTTCTCTCTTCATCTCTGTGTTCTGGGACTGAGGCCAAGTTGTGATTGTAATAATGTAATCTCTCCTGAATACTTGAAGTGATGGGAAAAAATGAGATTTTGAAAATGAAATAGATTAATCTATACAGCTAGAGGGGGGAAATCATGCATTTTAATTAGCTCTTGAGAGTAATTTTCCTTAAAGTAGTACAAGCCAGGTGTGCAAAAGTATTCTCCTGCCTTAAGAGTCTTGTTTCTCCTTCTGGAGTCCTTGGAAAAGATGGTGACAAGTGACAAGTTCATTTGGAATGCTTCTGTTGAAGGGATTGAACATAAGGTAACTTGATGGGACCTGATTTTTTAGAGGTTGCACTCAAGGATCTATCTGAAAATCAAGCTCCTCTCCCCCTAAAAATGCCTCAAACCCTGAAGCAGCTGCTCACTTCAGCTTGCAGGAAGACTCTGGTTTTTTGTGTGCTTGTGCACACAGGGGAACGGTGATTTATCAAGTTGTTTTATTTAACTTTTGTTCAGGATGAGATCATTCCCTAAAAGGTGTTCACAGTTTATTCCCTTGCTGGCTGGGGCTGCTGGCTGTTCTGCAGGCAGCGGGGCAGGGAAAGAGGGTGTTTTTCATGAGGCTCGGGGCTGTGTTGGAAGAGAAAATCTGAGCAGCTGTAACTCACTGTGTACCTGCTCCTGCTCTGCCTCCTTGGGAAACGAAAATTTCTCGTCCATGGCGTGGTGGCTGTGCCAGTCCTCACAGTCTGGGCTGGGAGAAGACACCCAGGGGTGGCTGGGGAACATCTTCTATACAGCAAACCTACTCCAGTGACTTTTGATTGGCAGCCAATGCTCTTCATAACCCTTTGTTGGGAAGCCACCTTAAATATTTACCCTAATTTCCTTTTTTGTTGATGGTGAAGGAGCAGTTTTCTAATGGTACAACAAATAAAGTGTTGTGACTGGGGCTGGAGAAGTGTTTGATTCGTTGATGAAGATGTTTATTCATAGAATCATGGAATGATTTGGGTTTTAAAGATCATCCAGTTCCAACCCCACTGCCATGGTCAGGGCCACCTTCCACTAGACCAGGTTGCTCAAAGCCCCACCCAACCTGGCCTTGAACATTTCCAAGGATGAGATGGTTTGGGCAATTTTTGACTGATTGAGTCTGGTCTTTTCCCAGAACCACCCCCACTTCTCCTGTTCCAGCTGCAGAACAAAAATCTCCCATCCTGGAGTGTTAACAAGCTCCTCAACCTCCTCTTTCAGCCCTGGTCTACAACCAGCTGCAAAGGACACATGATTTTAGAGAATGTGCTGTTTTACCTCAGTCTGAGTTTTATATCCCAGCCAGGCACACTGAAATATTTCAAACTTCCTTTTCAATCAGTCACTTTGGCACAGTAATGGCTTGGGTTGCTCTTTTCTTAAATCTGTTTCAATTCTTTACCTTTGTATTTTAGCAGCAAGTTGCCTTGAATTTACAGTTCCTGTTGAATTCCTCTATGAATAGCACCTAGGTTTCCTACTCTGCAGCTGCAAACAAGGTTTAAAAGCTTTTGGGATTTCTTGGCAGCTAATAACTCCCAGACTCCAGCGTAGTTCATTTTCAAAATGTTTCTCATGCTTCAATCTGGACAGCGTTATGCAGGTCAGGGAATCCTGTCAGACTGGGGGCCAGGGGAGGATGTTCCATCAAAAGCTTTTTTGGCAAATTAAAAAAAGGAAAAAAAAGAAAGGCCAAAAGGACCTTTAGGAATACTGCTTAATATCCTTTCCATCCAAAATAGGAAAAGCACCTGTAACTGATGCCAAGCACAGGACAAAATAAATAAAAAAAAAAAGATCCCCAAGCAAAGACCTCCAACTGGAAATATTTCTTGAATGATCTCACTGAGAATCCCGTAAGTGGCTGGATCAGTTTTCGGGAAAAGGGAACGTGGGCTTGAGCTCCATACTGAAAGACAAGAAAAAGCTTCAGGAAAAAAAAAAAAAAGAGCCAAACCCAGATGCAAGCTGTCAGAGGTGCTGAGACTTTTTTCATCCCTGAGTGGGACCTTTTGACATTTGCACAGAAAATGTCACAGGAATACAGCAAGGCTTGAGGTGAGGAAAGAGGTCTAAAAATTGACACAAAATGATGCTTGTAGCTTTCAGCTTGTGCCCACCCTGGTACAGAGGCAGAGCTGAGCAGGGGCAGAGCTGGAAGGGTGATTATTGTCTTTACAGACCTGTATCAGTGCGTGAGGGACGTGGCAGGGGATGGGTTGAGCAGCAGAGGACTTGTTTAGTGTCACCTCGGACCTGAGCAGCTCATTCAGCTGTGCTGTGTGGTAAATGTGGATAGCTTTGGTGACAGAACACTTCTAGGCTCATGCCCTCAGCTAAATTTCGGGCTCCTCATTATTACAGACTGGCACTTTTAGCAAGAACATCGAGCTCATCACCAAGTTGGGGTTTGTCCTTAACTCTGAGTGGATCTTTGCTTGCATCTGACCTAGAGTCAGATACTGTCTCTCCTTTTTAATGATGTGTCTGCAATTAGTATTTATTTTAGATTTAATCAGTCAGTGCCTGTCAGCTAAAACCTCAATAATTATGATCTTGCTGTCAGAGAGGAAGGAAATTAAACCTCAGGAGGTCACATCAAGACTGTGAGTCCGCTCTCAGTGTATTGGGGATCCTGGGCAGGACTGAGTGTATTTAGGGGCATGACCCAGAGGAAAATGCACAAGGGTTTTTTCTGTATATTTGGGCCAAACTGAGGCACTAAGACACATTTGGATGGGTACTTTCACTTAGCAAAAGCACCTGCTCAGAGCTGGATTTCACTCTTCAGAATTTTTGTGACTCATGCTCTGCTTCACTTCTGCCCTTCTTCATTTATCCCTCCAAAGAAGTTAAACTGGATGTATCCTGAGACACAAAGTCCACCAGTCTTTGCTTCCAGCTGCCCTGGAAATGCTGCAAGGCCTTTTCTTTTAGAGGTTAAGAAATATAAGTCGATTGGATCATACAGATCAGATGTTTTCAACCTGTAAATTGCAAACGAATAGGAGAGGCCTCCCTCCTATTTTAACTGCCAGGAAAAAGAATCCTGAAATCTTTCTTTTCCATTGCAACATAGACTCATGAGATAGAAGAGACTGAGACCTGCCAAAGTAAATCCTCATTGAGAGCCTGCTTGGAGCTTTAGAAAAGACTTGAAGAACTTATCTGAGTTGAATTAGTTTGCCTAATCCTAGTGATAATTTGGCTGGAGGTGTTCGCTCCCCTCAGATACGCTGCAGGCTGCATGCTGTAGTACTTAGGCACAGATTTGACAAGAACAGAGAGTCTCGGGGAACTTCCACAGCACCATGTGAACACCTTCAGCTCGCCAGACTGATGCACTTCATCAAAGTGGCCTTTTCTGTCACAATGTGATTGCTGGATGTGAGGTACAAGCCTGCAACTGCAGGTCTGCTGAGAAGGAGAGGTAACGCGTGTGCCATATGGTAGAAATTGATGTCTGGTAATAGATGTTTCATATATTCCAAGAACAACATTTGCTCCAAATGAAAATTCATACTCTTTAACTCTTTTTTAGCCTACAACTTGTTTTTTAAGTTGGTCTTTCTGCTCAACTTAAGGTTCTGCTTTCTCTGAGACTCCACAGCGTCTGAAAGGAGTACTACACCCTTCCTCCACAAATACTCTCTGTGGGCTCAGCTTCACATGTCCCTTCATCCCTGGTGCCCTGCTGGGAGGGCTGCGCAGTGCTGACAGCTTTTAATGAGCTGCAGAAACCCAGGGCAGAGAGGGCTGCTTTCCACGGGGAAGGGCAAGCTTATCTCTTAATTTCCAATCTCAAAAATACTCCGGGGTCCTGGGAGATGAAGAGCCTCTGTGTGTAAATGTAAAAGATAATTACAGCAGTGTTTCTGGTAAATGAGGATGATGGAAGCACCATGAGAGAACCACCCCTTGGCAAAGGTCTGGTTGGAGAGGGCATTTCTGTCCCAGGCTCAGTGTGCTCCAGGACTGTGCCCATCTCATTGAATGCTTATTTAGGAGAAACAGAGGGAAGAGGCTCCAGCATTATTGAATAGCTTAATATTTTAGTGCATTTGGGGTTTCATGGTCAGATACTTCACTTAAAAAAAACCCCAAACAAACAACTTTTTAAAATATAACTTACAGTATAACTTAGTTGTAAAACAGTAAGTTACTTATTGGGGAAATTAAAGGAAACAGAAAGGAAAATTACTAAGCAATTTGTAAGCCTCAGAGTAAGGCTGAATCTTATTTTCAGGAGAGATGAGATCCTTAAGTACTTCATAAGAATGACCCTGATAAGTTCTCTCCACATAATTTAAACCTGACTCGGTTCAGCAACAGCAATGCTTCACTCTTTTTGGATATCTTCAGTGAAAATCACCTCTATATCATCCTTTAGGAACAAATGTGGAAATGCAGTAATGTCTGGGGTGGAGGATGAACAGTGTTCAAACAATGCTGGCACTGCTCAGCACTGAACATTCCTGGACTAGAAGTTAACAAAAATACCATAATTCTCTGAAGCTTTTAGGGGCATGCAAGGTACCAGAGTATGCTCAGTGGATTTAGGAATAACCATGCAAGCCCTGACTGTAGGACTGCCTGGGGTCTCCTCAGAGCTTCATACAGTGATTTATCAAGGGGCAAGTGTTCCCCACTGCCCCCTGACCTCTCCAAGCTTGTCCAGGAGAAAAAGGCATCTACCAAACCCTCATCCTAGGATCTGCAGGTTACAGGGAGATGTGGATATCTTCAAAAACAGCTGGGCTCTGGGTATATGATAGGCAAGCAGAGGTCTTCACCTAGGCACAACAGTCCTTCAGCTGCTCCACACATGATATTAAACACGTCTAATACAACATATAAAATACAAAATAATTATGTATATAGTTTATACATGTCCTGGACACAGTTATAACTTTTCTCCCTGGCACTTTTCCTTTTCTTCCTCCCCATACATGACTCTGACCAAACTGTGCAACTTGAAGTGCGTTTGTGTGGGTCTTGTGAGGCCTTTTAATTCCAGTGGGGTGAAGGACCACGTGGTTCAGAATCCCATCAAATAGAATGGCAGAAGTTGTATCTGGTGAAGTCCAGGGGGTCACATCATCAGTTCAAAATGAGGGAACAAAAACAGAGCAGAGAATTGCAGCCAATGTGCTGGGAAGGACTCCAAGGAAAGAGCAAAGCTGCCTTTTTGTGTGGACAAGGCATGTTAACTGGACAGTGGAGTGAAGAAACACCAGGAAACAGAGACCTTCGTTTGCAGAGACAGACTTTATCCAGCGTCGTCTCCTTTCTGCTGGACTGGCACGTGTCTGTTCTGGCTGGTGCCAAGAGAAGGTGCAGGGCAGGTGCTGGGCTTCTGTGACAACCTTGGAGGCTGTAAGTATCTGTACTCTGTGATACACAGGTCACATATGGCAACAGAGGGAAGTTTTTTAGTCTCCTTTTCCACCATTTAATGGGACTCTGGCTGCAGCAAAGAGAACAGTCCTGGGCCTCTTCCCACGTCTGGATGTTTTGCTGGAACACTATCTGAACAATGATGCACAGACCCAGTTTTTTTCCCAGGTATGAAGGGGAAGAGGAACTTAAGGAGAGATGAGACTGCTGGTAGGAAGGAGAAAGCCTGCATATTTTTCGCTTCATGCTCATTTAAGTATCCCAGACTTACACAGGCTATAGGTGTTGGCTTCTCAATTTTAATATGATGAAAAGGTGCCTACAACGATGGATGACCTCCTTTAGTGGAAGAATGCTTTGTGTAACTGGTAGTCATAAATTCACATCTAAATCTCCAACAAACTGAAAGGCACTTTCATCTGCCTGAGGAAGATGGTGTTGGTTTAAGTATTTTTTTCTGACCGTACTGTTTCCTATCAATATACAATCTCTACAGAAAAGGAGGCTGTGAAGAGAGTTGCTTATGCTGAAATACAGTTCTGTGCGAGATCTTTCATGTTCTCCTGAAGCTAGACAGGACTACCATCCAGAAACGAGGCAGCTGCTGCAAAATACCCACTCCTCAAAACCCCAATTGGTGCGTCCTTCTGCAATCACCCTCTGATTTCTACCTTGACTTAACCAGTCAGTCCAGTCAGTGCTGGCAGGCTGCATTTTCCTGTCACTTTTCTCAGCCCTGGGATGAGATGAGTATCTGCCTGACAGTGGCACAGGGAAGAGGAGGTTCCAGGGCTCACAGCCTGCAGATGCACCGATAAAGATGAGAGGACATCTGGTCTCACCCGCAGTCTGTGAGACAGGCTCTTGGCGAGGTTTCTGAAGTGGCTTGAAGTGGGGAGGAGGGAGGGGATCATGCTGCTGGGGATCACACGCCCTTCTCCTTTTGAAAAGGCAGGAGGGTCCCGGGGAGAGGGCTGGGTGGGAGAAGCTGCCAAATGTGAAGGGATGCTCAGCCAAAGGAAAACTTCCAAAGGCTGAACCTGATTTTCAGGCTCGCAGGGGTGTTCCCATGCAA
The DNA here is from genome assembly GCA_013397055.1 of Pachycephala philippinensis. NCBI lineage: Eukaryota > Metazoa > Chordata > Aves > Passeriformes > Pachycephala > Pachycephala philippinensis. Next base: position 177,745 of record VWZT01013659.1, on the reverse strand, counting down.
AGCTTTTCAGACTGGTCTCTCTCTCCTCAGCATTGCTCCCAATCAGAATTACTTTCAGGCTAGTGGTACACTGCCCCACCCTCGGCCCCCACAACTCGCACGTATCAACCAAAGATACACAAGTTTTGGCTTTTTTTCAGGTTCTTGTTATTTACAGAAAGAATAATCTCAAATAAGCACAATCTGTGATCAACCTGTAAAGACACTTCAAGGTTGTGCTGCCTGATAAGCACAAATAGAGACTGACTATCTAAAATTCATATATCCCCCCGAAGCCCCCCAACTCAGAAGTACAAATATCTCCCACACACAGAATCACCTAGGGTCAAATTCTCTGCTGGTGTAAACTGGCAGAAATCCATTGACTTCTCCCATAAATCAATTTAATTAAAAGTGTCTTCTGATGTGTCTTTGTTTAGCAATAATGTTAATTTGAGAAGGTGTGATGGCAAGAAAACAAATCCCTTTACGTTCTCTCCCTCCAACCCTCTGGCTCAATTTTGTTTGTAAAGAAAATATTTATTTTTAAAACTGGAACAATAAATGTATTGTTCACAAAGAGTCTTTTGTTCTGCCAATACATTCGCTCAGAAGCAGCTTATCTGAGGTTGTGTATTGGAGAGGGAGGAGAGAAAGGGCCAATTCACAGGTATAAATTGCCCATATATGTCGGGACAATGAGTTCACCTGATAAAATCAGACCACCCTCCCTGCAAAACTATACCTGAAGCATAAAAAAATTAGTACTTTTTGAACTTCTGAAATGCTGTGATTTATTTAAGAACTTTTTTTCTTTTATCTTTCCTACAAATCTGACTATTCCACCGGGACTATCCCATTAGGCTCAATTCAGCAAAATGCTCCCGAGCTTAAATTCACCGGCAAATCACTTAAACACATGCTCAACTTTAAGCAAAAGCTTAAGTCCCAGGCATTCAAACCATTCATGTGTGATTTATTCCTGTCCTTTTGGAGAGCAGAAGGAATGTAACTTGGTCAATCCACAGCCGATAAGGAGGCAAAACCAAAGTGACAGACCGAGGTGTTGGGAAATATTTGCTTGGCTCTGAACTTGTGTATTGGCTGGAACGAGTTCAGATGTTTCCTTGAACTCTGTAGGGAATCCTCATGGGTTTTTTCCTGCTTTTCACTTGGGCTTTAGACAACACGAGGGCTCCTAAGCCCCAGGTGCTCTTGCTCAGCACTTGACAGCATGTAACACTTCAGGACTGCTTTGGGAAAAAAATTGGGACAGATGGCCAGCCTGCTGGATCGCTACGGTTGTCAAGGGTCAGCTCTCAAGTAGGTCTCTCTCAGCCTTCAGTGCATCTGTGATTTTACATTACTTAAACTGTATGGAATATGTGCCATGAGCATTTTCTCACATTTACGTCCTGTGGGCTCTGCCAAAACCCTGAAATGTCAGGTGTCACTATGCCAGTCTTATTTGTCGTGTACCGAGACAGTCCCAAAACCAGGTCGTGCTGGAGACTGTCCCCACAGTTATTCTTTGAAGCACCCTTGTGACGGTTTCATTTCCTCTGGTGAAGGAGCCACCCGAGCTGTGCCCTCAAGGTACCAGGTTAAAGCACTCGTGCCTCTGCAGCCAAAGGACACAGGGTGTTTGCACTGCACTTCCTGCTGGTTTTAGCCCTCCTCATCTCTCTCACCAAGGGTTTTAGCCCTCCTCATCTCCTCAGCCTTCCTTTCTCTGCAGAGCATCCCACAGGTTCCCAGCCCATCACACAGGCAGGTGCTGTAACCAATGGGATCATACAGTAGTTTCCCGCAAGAAAGTCCTGGGGACTAAAGGAGAAACTTAGGGAAAAATCCAGACATTGAATATACACTTTGTACAGGAGACTAGAGATGTAGTGAACTAATGCGAGGGTTTTCTTGGAAGCACTGGAGGCTTCAGCTCCCCCGTGGCTGAGTTTGGTGGATGGGCTCCAGTCCCACCTCACAGCTCATCACCTCCTGTCTCTGCTCCCGAGGAGATAAGGGCTGCTATTCCTTGATCTTCACTTCTGCATCCTCCCTGAATACGAGGGTGCAGATCTTCCATGCATGGAAAAGGAAACCTTTGTCGATGCTGCTACAGTGAGACCATCCACTGAAACCCTATTTGCTTTATTAAATCCATTTTTCTCAGAGGTTTCCCCACATTTTGCTGGATGTGTTGAGCTCATGAGACCTGTTAACTTCCTGAGATGTTTATAGGCTTTAATAAAGAATCTGATGGACAGTTTTTTCCTTTGAGGGCACAGATTTAAATTTTAGCCTGTATTAACTGTGGAGATATTGGGGGATACTCTAATATTTCTTACGTAGAAGTCTTATTTAATTTGATCCAAAGCACCTTATTTTATAGAGTTAAACGTTACTGCTGGAAATAATTTCAAATTTGCACAACATTGAATCCTAAGAATAGTTCTGAATTGAGCTTAAAACTTGTGTGTCCTTTTGGGGACTGAAAGAGGGAAAAGAATCAGAAAGGGATAAAAGAGAAAAGACTGCAGGAGCTAAAATAAAGAAAGACAATCCCTTCATCACCTGAATAAAACCCACTAAGTGTTGAAATGAGGTCGAAAGATATTCGTTAAGACTGTGAAGTAGAAAGGCAGCAATTATTTCTTTGGAAAGTCTCTCTTAAGGACTTAAGCAGAAGCCTGGAGGGGGCTGCCTCCAGCTAGAAGGAATTGCCCCTGGCTTTACCAGGAGAGAGGGAAAGAAAGGAAGCAATTACCCACTGAACAATGGCGCATTAAGACGCTCCTTTCTGTTTTCAAACCCAAGCTCCCTCCCCAGTGTGGTTTCCAGCTGGGAGAGAGGAGGAGAGGGCCCCGTGGGAGGCAGCAGCTGCAGGTGGGGAGCCCCTCTCTGCTGGCTGGGACAGCCCCCATGGCCAGGCAGGAGATGGAAGGGAAATGGGAATCCTGTGTGACCTCTGAGGATAATCATTCCTTCAGGGATGGGGAGCTGGAATAGGGTTACCCTGTGGACCCACTCTGGGAAAGCATTTCTTCATTCATCGGGTTGTACCAGGGGAGGTTTAGATCGGAAATTAGGAAGAGGTTATTCACAAGAAGGGCTGTCAAACACTGGAACATCATGCCCAGGGGAGTAGTGGAGTCACCATTGCTACAGGGATTTAAAAGATGTCTAGATGTGGCACCTGGGGGCATGGTTTAGTGGTGGGCTCGGCTGTGCAGGGTTATTGGTTGGATTTGATGCTCTTAGAGGTTTTTTCCAACCTAAATGATTCTCTAATTCCTGTTCCTCTCTGCACTGTCTCCTCCGCACCCACTGACTCCCTCAGCTGTCCTCCACAGCCAAAACTCATCCCTCTGCTCCTCTGGAAGTTAGAAGGAGTTGGGGAGGATTAGTCAAACATGCATAAAGTGGATATCCTGAGCCCATTTAGAAAAAACACCACTTTTTTAAACTAGAACCCAGATCAAATCATTGCAGTTCCCCTCTCAAACCTGCCTTGTCGTCAGAGCACATTGCAGAGCATCTTGCATGCAGCAGAATGTTTCTGGAGTTTAAGACATTTCTACAACGAGATCCCTGGTGGGGTGAGATAAATCAGCAGCACACACGGCCCAGTGTGAGGGGCAGAGAGAGGACTTGGAGACAGGAGATCCTTCCAGCCTCCACCACCCTTCCAGGGCAGGGGGTGGAAGGAGGGACTGCTCTGTTCACCGCCCACCTGGGAGCACTGAGGGGGTTTCAACACACACAGACACAGACAGACAGACACACACACGTTCTCTTGGTGGCTGTGCTGCACCTTGGCCTTCCAGGAGCAGGGGGTTCACCCATCTCTGTTATTCCCCAGTGCCTGGCTGTGCAGGAACAACCCATGGCACCATGTAACAGGCTGAATCCAGGGAACAGCTGGAGCCTGCTCTGTTTTATGAGGTCTGTAAAACTCTTGTAGGTGCTGGCAGCCTCTCTGCCCCTCCTCTCCAATTCCAGCCACATCTCCCCCTCCTCCCACAGCCAGGCACCCAGCCTTGGCCTCTGGCCCCAGGGCTGTGCACAGCTGGACAGTATTTTTGGGCTGCTTGAAACAGCCGATTCCCACTGCTTTGCTCAGCCAGCCTCGTTGCTCTCTATGTATGACCTTAAACCCTTCTTCCTGTTCTTCCTCTTGCTGCCTTTTTCTTATGCTTTGCCCTCCCTGACCTGTTTCTGCACTTTTCCTCTCCCCATCCTTTTGCAATTAGGTCAGAGGGATGCTTTCCCGTCTCTCGGACACTTATTTCTAGTTGTCATCTCTGGGTAGTGCTCTGCCTCTTTCCTCACGATTCTGTTCTCAGATCCATGTTTCTGTCAGGGTTGTAGGAAGGCATTTCTGCAGCCACAGGTTGGCCTGAGTGACTGGATGGATTTGCTTATCTGGGTGGAAACCACGCCAATGCCTCGGTGGTCTGTGTGCACCCTCCTCTCCTGTCAGGCTGCTGGGAGCTGCTGCCTTGGCCATGTGTGTGCTGCCTCACATGTGTTGGAGGGTGTTTCTCCCCTTTCATTCTTCTCTGGATAGAGCTGACTTCAAAGAGATTTTGTTCTTCATATCTGCAGGTCAAAACACTTGGGAAAATGGTGCAAGCAGGGCTGCTCCCTGCAATGTCTGTGGGTCAGGAGGTCAGCAAGGAGACTGGTTTTGTTCCCTGGTCAAAGGGAACTTGTTGCAGTCCCTCTTGGGGTGGTCTCTGCAGGAAGAGTGATAATGGGAAAACCAGCCAAGGCAGGGCTGCAGTGCCCCCAGGGACTTCAGTGTCCATCCAAGCTAGAAGAACCTGATGGAGGAAATGTGGATTTTGAGCTTATCTAACAAAGTAACCTTGATGCTCTAGTGGAAGGTGTCCCTGCCCATGGCAGAGGGTTTGAAATGAGATGATCTTTAGGGTCACATTCAACCAAAACCTTTCTACAATTCCATGATTTTAGGCAACAACCTGGATATTGGTGTGGATGCATCCACTGCTGGGCATCAGTGTTGCAGGTCCCTGATGTTTTCATGTCCTTTATAGCACAGGTTTATCCACCCCTGTGGAACAGTGGGCCAGACCTGCTCCTGAGTCCCATGAGCAGATTTCTCCTCCGTTCATGCTGCAAAGCCTGAGGTTTGCACTATTTGTCACCTGAGCCCTGCTTGGGGGTTTACTGGTGAAGAGGATCTGAAGACAGTAAGGAGTTTGGGTGGGTCTGGGGAGGGTGAGAGCAGGTCACAAGTGAACCTACCCACAGGTGCCTCCTCTCTGCCATCTGTTGGGAAGGGTGATTGGAAATAATTAAAGTCACAGAGCTCAGGTGTTGAGCTGAGGGCCCTGCTCAGAGAGTACAAATACCCACCCAGGCCCTGGTGGGGCTGGTTTGTCCGCCGAGTAGTGGGACCTGCAGGTTGTGGCTCATCCTCCATCCCTTCCCCAAGGTAGGCTTGTGCTATGGCCTTGTTAATAGGTCTTATTTGTTCACTTGGGGACAGGACTGCTGCTCTGTTCTCCTGTCTCCCCCCTGTCCTGCTCTTAGCTGGGAATGAGCAGCAGAGCTCGTGTGCAGCCGTGCATGGCTCTCCTCTGCCTGGCAATCCATAATCCTGATAAAGCACCATCTGGGCTGGAAGTGTGTGAATATCCAACATGACAGCACCTCAAATTCCTTCTTTATGCTTATTAATAACAAGCTGTAAAAATAGCAGTCAGACAAGATGAGATCATAAGGCTGATCGTGGGATGCCATATGCTGTCTGTTTTACTGAGGGAGGCACACAGAGGAGACCTGTGCTCTCTTGCCAGAGCAGGGTGGGGCTGGGGGGCAGCGAGGGGTGTATGGCCTCTATCCTTTTTAGGATAAACCATGGGAACAGAGAGGCACTGCTGGAAATTGTTGAAAATCTCTGAGTCTGGGGAGCAGCAGGTCTGTGGACAGGAAAACTATTCCATGGGTTTGTGGGGGGCTGTATCTGGTTGTGACTCCAGCTGCTCTGTCCTGACCACATGTCTCTGTTACTTTGTTTCTTAACAGAAACAAAAGATTTTTCTTTCATTTTTAATTTTTTTTTCTGTTTACTGTGAAGTTAAGATTGGAAAAAATGCAGAGAGAAAACACTGGGCCCATTTATGTTTGTACGTGCTTCAAAAAGATGATGTAGATCTTGGCCAGCTGTGGGATAGCAACATTTTCTGTGCTTAAAGGAATGATATTTCCAGCACCTAGCAGAGTCCTATTTGTCTTTCATAATCCTCTGGCTGAGAAGTGTTAGTGTAGATTAGGGCTCTTCAAACTTTGATAGCTCATGGACAGCAATGCTGTGTTAGTGAAGTGTGAAGGGCAAGAACCTGCTCCCTGCTGACTCAGGCCAGGGTGCTGAGATTTCTTTTGCCCAGGGAATTTGCCTGTGTTACACCTGGGCTGTGGTTCATGGCAAACTGCAGAAACAAACTTTCCGAATCTTTCCTGTGTTTAAGGAATTAATTTTCTAGCTCAGGGTGTTGCTCCCTTGGTGGTGCCCTGGGCTGTGGAGCTGCATGTTCTGCAGACCCTTGTGCTGGTGCATCGCTGCCTTGCCAGAGAGGCTGTTTTTGGGGGGGTGGCTCTAATACCCAAACCAACCCCTTGCTCCTCCATCCTCAACGAGGCTCAGGTGCCAATTAAACCTTGCACAACCGAGAGCAAGCGGGATTTTGGTAATATCCCTTCCCAAGGCCGCAGGTTCTGCTGTCCCAGGACGTGTGCATGAGTCATTGTCTGGAAATCCAGGTGGCCAGATGTCCGCCAGATATTGCTGGGCTCCTCCAGAAGGGGCCGAGGAGCCGAGGCCGCTCCTTCCCTCCCTCGCTGGCTCCCTGCGGAGGTGTGGCGCAGGTGAGGAGCTCGCACATCCCCGCGGCGCTGGGGCAGGCAGCCAGAGCTTGTGGGGCCGGCCCTGGGGGAGGCATCTGCGGCAGCTGGGTCCATCTCTGCCCCCCACCCTGCTGGGAGGGAGGTGAGGAGGGGGCTGTTGTCACAGCTGCCCCGCAGCACTCGCTTTCCAGCTGCTTTTGGCTGCTGTGCTGGTGGCTTGCAGGGAGCAGAACCAGGGACCCCTGCAGGCCCCCGCTCCAGACAGCTGGGGAAAGGCTCCTTTGGGTTTTCCTGGTGCCAAAGGCTTTTATTTCTGAGCACAGCATTAATCTGAGGGCTCTGCTCCTCTCTGTTCCCCTCCGGCCCATGGGCTGCAGGCTCTGTGCAAAGCACAAGCAGGCGATGCCACTGGAGAGTTTGTGTCTGGAGTTTCTGGAGGGAGGCAAAGTCCTGCCTCAGGCTCTGGGCTGTGTTCGCTTTGCAACCAAGATGGTATTCTTTAATTAAAAAAAAAAAGGTTCATTTTTTTTTCATGATTTTTCAAATTGTTGAGAACTCTGGTGGCAATACAAAATGAGGCTGTTATATTGCTTTTAGACAGTGACACACGAGCTTTTGATGAAAAATCAATAAAATAACTAGTGTTGAACTTAATAAACTCTTTAAAAAGCTGTGAAACACCAGGGAGTCCTCTTTTGAGGGAGATCATTGTCTTTCCAGAAGGAAAAACAGATTTCTGTGGAATAAGTGTGACTAGATCTAGCTGGTAACTTGTTGGCCGTGAGTAGTGGCCTCTCTCCTTGCCTCAGATCCACCTCCAGCCTTCCCCATAGCCCTGGGCTGGGCTGTAACATCAGTGTGCAATTACATTCCACCAGGCAATTCTCTTCCTTCTTGAAGAGGTAAAATCAGCCAAAGCCCTCAAATTCTGTTGCTGTAAGGAACAGGGCACTGCAAGAAGCAGCTCTGCTTTAGGGCAGCTCCTCCTCATCAGTGCAGTTGTTCCATGGGCACATTGTTCCCATCTGTGCCCACCTTGGGGGATATATGGATTAGGGCACTATAAAGCACTGCCATGCTCCAGGAGCAGGGCAGAAAAACCCTTTTTTTATCTGTCCCTGAAGCAATCTTGCTGGAAGGTGAATCAGGGCAATGGCTCTGCAGGAGCCTGTTGTAATTGCCAGATTTAGGATGTTGGGCTCTGAATAAATCTTAGCTTTTACTTCGCTGGGCTAATTCAGGCTTGAAAACTGAAGTGACAGCTTATAGCCAGGCTTTTCAGTTTGGCTTGTCCAAGATTGTGCATGTGTGTTACGTGGCTGAATGCAAATAAGCTGCTCCCAGAAAACACAGTCACAAGTGCTAAACTTATTATCCGCATGGGCTGATGGTGTGAGTGACTGGAGAGCACATAAATTACCTTTTTTCTGCTCAGAGTGAAAGTGATACTGGTGCTGTAGTCCCTGACAGTAAGGAATTACTCTTTCTGGTTGGACAGGTTTGATTGGCCGCTAATTTACTCTCGCTCCTCTCGTAATTCAGCACAGCTTTCTTGATGCGCTCTGCCAGCTCTCCCCAATTTGCTGCTAGGAGGATTTTCATGCAAGTGAATTGTGGATTCCAGTTAAAACATGTATGGAGCACGCTCCTGCTTGATGGCTCTGTGCTTAGATGTCGCAGGAAGAGACAGTGTTTTGTATAACTGCAAGAAAAATACCATGTTCTAATTAGTGTAATTTATAGTCCCTTGCAGGCTAAAACAACAGCTGATGAGTCATGGAAGTTCCTTCTTCTGACACTTGCTGAAAGAAATGTTATTTTAGCTCCCATGGTTTTTGGGGAGGGGGGAAGGAACAGGGTGTGGAGGATCTGAAGTGCCTCACCCCCTCTCCAGCACCTACATCCTGCAAAGTGTTTCCTGTTTGAAGCTTTCTGGGGTGGTTGTTGTGCAGTGAGGGAACACTGATTATGGCCATGTCTAATTAGCAGTCATGGTGGATCCCAGCTTGGCTGTCTGGATCACTGGGTGATCCCAGTCTGAGCTGGAGCTCCTGAGCCCGCTGTGGTTGCTGGAACAGGAGGTTTCAGTAGCTGCAATGCTGTCAATGGCTGAGCTTGTAGCTGAGCAGGCAGAAGGATGAACATGCAAGTCCCCTGTGCTCTACGTGGGCACTGGTGTGCTGTGAACATACTCACCGTGGGCAGATGAGAGCTGAGTGAAAGGTGGGACTTTCAATTCCATTTTCAAGGATGGTCTCTCTACTGAGTTTCAACCTTGTCCTACCCCTCTGGCCCAAGACTTTGTTCAAACTGGTCTCTGTGAAGGTGAGTCACTTGGATGAAAGCAAGGTTTTACTCCAGCTTGGTTTTTCCACCCTGAACTTGTTGCTGATGATTGGGTGAACTGAGACAAACAGCTCAGGACGTGCCTGTGAGCTGCAGCAGTGACAGGCACAGGGGTGGGGACCCTCCCACCTTGTCCTGGGGACTGTCCCTGGCTGTGTAAGTCTGGCTCCGACCATGAGAGGTCAGCAATGGACCTGCCCAGCAGTCAGCTGCCCTCCTTGGAGCAGGCACTGCAAAGCTCCCTCCATTCAGGTACAGGGGATGCCATATGGATATTTTGCTCAGCATGTGCTGTCCCTGCCTGTGTTTGGAGTGGTTAGTGACATAAAATGCGCTCCCTGGGACAGTGGTGTCTATAGCAAGCTGTGTCAAGAGTTTTGCCCACAGCAAAGCTGAAGATTTCTTCACTGAACATTTCTTTTTCGTCCTGGTGGCTTTTTTGTTTGGCCACCATGAGATAGTGGCGTTCTTTGGTTTTTGCTGTTGGAAGACAGGCTATTCTCCAAGAATAGGTAAATTGTGACTGTCTTGCACACTTGTCTATGAGCTTCGAGAACTTATGGAGGCTTTTGGACGACAAAAGAATTCTACAAATCTGAATCTTTGGGTAAAAATGAAGTTGCAAAGGGTTCACCCAATGACATGTCAGTTACGAAGGGTCCTCAGACAGCAAATGAAGTGACCATTGCCTGGCTCTGCTGAAGGTGTGCCAGGGACTATGCTGGACCACAGACCTCCTAGGCGTGTTCCTTCATGCTCCTAGAAGTGTTACTTCAAGTTCTGGCTTAGTCCATGATTTTGGAGAATTTCTTCAAAATTCTATGTGCTCATGGCAGAAAAATCATTGTTGTTTTGGCTCTAACAGAGAGTGGAAGCTGCACCTGAGAGTGGAGAGTCAGGAAACAGAGGCAGAGATGGCTCTGTGAAAGTGGTCAGGACTGAGTCTGGTGGTACGTGAGAATGAGAAAAATGAGAATCCTTAAGGAAAAGGAATCTTATGGGTGTAAGAGGGGGCCACAAAAAACCCACCCCAAGCAACTTGCTAGAACTTTGTAGGGTTTTTGGTGCTCTCTGTGTAACTTGGTGCATCTGGCACAATGTGTGACCTTTGTTATGCAGGTTTATCAAGGTCAATAATAATAAAAAAAAAAGGCAGGAAGAATACTGCTTTGTATCCATATCCAAATGCTCTGTGCTTGTGTAAAAACCCAGAGTAACTCCTGAGGCAAGGGATGATTGATCTCAGCTCAGTGGTGCCAGATAACAGGATTTCTGGCAGATAGACACAATTCTAAGGTGCTTTTTCCTGCTATTTTTATGACTGTTCATGAGAAGGTATTTAATCCATTACTGATATTTGCAGCATGACTTTAGAAAAACAGTGGAGGATTAAATAATTTCCAGAGGAGTTAATTTCTCAGGAGGAAAATTTCTTTCTTAAGGACTGCACTTAACCTGAAAACTTCAAATCCCCAGGTAAATTTATCAAGCTACTGGTTTTAGAAATATATTGGTTCAAACAGATTTTGGGTGAAAGGATCTCTCAAGTGAGTAGCACTCAATTAAACTTAATCTGAATCTCCTCTTTCCTGATGTATTCAGTCTTCATTTATCTTTTTTCTTCTATCTTTGTAGCAAGAGGCCTAAAACCCTATTTTCAGGTATTTGTGCTGAAGTTTTAAGGGCTGTGACAAAACCAGATGCATTTTAAAGCAACATATTCAATGTTTTTTCTGGTTTTTTTGGGGGGGGAAAGACGCTACTTTCATATGTAATTAATGAGAGTTTGCAGATGACTTCTAGCTCTTCCTTTCTTGGTCTTATTCCACCCTTCAGCCTCTTTTCCTCCTCTAATCAGTCACTGCTGTGTGAATTGTCTCAGCCCCTCCAGAGCACCAAGCTGCATCTGAATAGTCCCAGAGACAACAACTGACTTTGTTGTTCTGTTTGATTTTGTTGTGTCTATTTGATTTTCCCAGAAAAATGAGAAAATAAGCAGAGATTGCTGAGACAACAGCGAAAGAGTTAATAGCTGCTTATCAATATTTTTTTTTTTCCTCTGGGCCTGTATCTAACAGCTGGGATGACTTTCTACAGCCAAGTGTGGCAAATACTTGCCACTGTGAATGGGGATATTTTTCTTTCTGCCTGTTAGGAATTAAGGATGGTCTTGATGAAAAGTCTTAAAAGTCTTCTATGTGTGATAATGAAATGTTGTTACACCAGATAGCTTTGCTGGAACAGCCCCTGGATTTCACAGGGCAGGGAGATGGCTACGAGCTCTTGGTCTTTTGTTTGTGGCTTCCTTCTCAGAACTGGCACTGGCCTGAGGAGTTGCCCTTTGCATCTCTCCTCCCATTTTCATATCAAATGACTTATCTTCCCTCTGCAGAGTCTTTCTCGTCTCTGACAACAACCCATAGCACTGATAAGATGCATTTTCAAGCCAGAGGAATCATCCATCACAGCTTGTTCTGCTCTGGCACCACGTGTGAGGCTCAGCCATGAGGATGGTTGGTGCTCAGCAGGCTCCACAGCTTGGCTGCCCAGGAAGGTTCTGGGCTAGGCTAACCCAGCTCTAGGAAAAATTGAGCTAATTAATGTTCTAGTGCTGAAATTTGTTTTCCAGCATGTTATCTCCAGAGATGTCTCCTGAAAGAGTCCAAGCCTAGGCTTGGATGTCCGAGGGGTTGGTCTGGACATGTCAGTGGCTGTTCATCCCTCCTATCACACACCCAGTGATGGCAGAGGTCAGTCAGTGCTTGGACAGATACTGGAAATATGGATGGTATTTCTGCCTCTGAGGCAATTCCTTTGTGATCCTATAGGCCACTCTTAGCATCCCCAAGTGCTTTGAAGGATTTAAGCCCTTTATTTTAGGGAGCAATATTTAAAGTTGGTCTTTCATATCCTGTGCCTTTGTTTCTCTGAGTCAGCAGTACTCAGCTCTGTGCCAGGGCTGTTGCAGGGCACCATTCATGGTGCCAAGCCTTGAGCCCTAGATCTTCTGGTGGAACTTGCTGTCCAATTGCAAAGATAAAATTCCTCAGAGAGCTTTAAAACTCAAACTCACAGAGCATTCCTGAGATAGCTGTGGAGTGATATTAAGTAAATACCTAAGGCAATGTTTAGATGTGGCAAGCAAAGATGCCCTGAAGCTGTTGAGGCTTGCCTGTTGCCTCTTAAGTGTATTCTGGAGCATCTAAAAATTACTTTGTTTTTGATGTAAGTGACCATGCAAGGCATGTGAAATGCCCACGTATGGTGGCAATCTGCTGCTGGAGTTGGAACCTGGCAAATGAGCTCCCACTGGGCAGGCACTGCAGCCCCGAAGTGAGAACCTGGGCAAAAACATACCTGATGCTCTTAGAAGTGGCTTTTTACCACCTGCCATATATCATAATTGGTGTGACTGGGGAGGAAAGGGGGGAATGTCTCCGTTGCTCTGCTCCTTTGTGTTAAAAGAAAATCTAATCTGAAAAGCTTTAAATCTTTCCAGGAAGATAGCCCTCCATCAGAAAAGCTGAAATAGGTCTGGGCTTTACACATATAACAAGTGAAAGTCACTTTAAAACCCCCTATTAATAAATTGTCATGCTTATAGATGGTTTTGTTCTGCTAAGTGTAATTTATAGAGGTGCTCCAGTGGCTAAACACAGCACAGGGCACAGGGAGGGATAAGTTCAGCAACTTGTAAACACAGCTTGTGTTCCCCTCTCAGGATGTTTGAAGGTATAACAAGAGAAAATTCATTGCCTAGACCATAATTCATTGAGGAGTGTCAAGACCCTGGTCGGCACAGTCAGGTTGATGGAGCAGCTGATCAAGGATCTGAGCAAAGCCTGGATCTTAGGGATGAGTCCAAGCAAGGTGATCTTCCTCTGAAGCATCAACAGAGTCTTGCTGGCGACTGCATTTTCCAAGTCTTATCTCTAGAGTTCCTTCAAACCTGATCAAGATGCTCTGATTCTCATGTTTGTTTTATTTTTCTGCAAGCCACCAAAGTTCTCCTTCCAGTTCAGGAGAAACTGGGTTTGGTTTTAGCAAAGATGGACTACATGGGCAAGCAAAATATGTGTCTTGACCTTCATGCAGCTGGGGAAAAACTCATCAATCAAGCCAGAGGCTGCCATGCTTTGTCAGGCAGTTCTGAGCTGGTGTTCATGTGGTTTAGGAGTCAAATATATTGTGATCAATTATGCAGAGAATTAAAAGTTGTTGCACGTGTTCTTATACTCCAACAGTGCATCTGAGCACAGGGAAAAGCTTCACTGTGTGCTGACCTTGTTAAATTGCCAGCCAGTGTCCTGGGATAGAGGGGAGAAGCCCTGGGATTGGGACTGTCAGGCAGAAAAGGGGTGGCACAGGACAGGTTGGGTTCACCCTCCCAGCTGTGGCCAGAAAAAGGCAGGGGCAAAAGGAAAGAGAAGATCTCAAGGGAAAGGATGTGGTTACTTGTGGAACTGATTGCAGAAAGCTGTGAGCTGGGGATGGGGAAGAAAGCTGCTGGATTTTCTAGGAAAGACAGTGTGACAGTAGAAGATGGGCTGCTTTTAATAATCTGTTCAGAGCTATTTCTGCAAGAACAATGAATCTCTGTGCCTCAGTCATTCCCCATCTGTTTTCAGAACTCATCTGAAAACTCATCTTTCCTTCCTTTCCTCTCTCCTTCCGCTCTCTCCACTGTCATTTTTATTTTAATTTTACCTCTCTGCTCTCCAAAGTTTTTGTGGGGATGGAGTTTGAATGAGGCAATAGACAAGGTAACATACATTAACCAGCAAAGCAAGAGCTGATTTATTTTTATTGCACCCATTTATTTTCTTCACACCTCAAACATCTTCATAAAGGAAATGATTTAACCTTTTGAGTACGAAGTATATGCCAAGGAGTTCTGGATTTGTGTTGTAAAGTATTGTGAAATGTAAATTGAGAAAGGAAAGGCATGAATCTCTGCCCGGTTTGATGCAGCTTTTGTGAGGTTCTCCAGGTGATATTGTTTGCTGTGGGAAGGGTTCCTGCCTTCACTCCCTTTGTAAATATGAAAAGTAGCCTTTGTATTTATATACAGATATAAAAAGTATCAAGGAAAGGAAAGATATTTTTGCCTCGAAGACCGTATTCCTCCCCTCTTCCTTAGTTCATGGTGGAATTCAGGTGCTTTGGGAGAGGCAGAACATGAGTGAAATGGGGATATGAGGTGTTAAAGGGTTGAAATCTCTTAATGCATTAAACATAGGCTTAGACATTCTCTCATTGTGCTTTTCCAGTTCCCCCCACCCAAACTGCTCTCAAGGGTGTGCTTCCCCTGGGTTAGAATAATCATCTCTCTGGTCTTCCATCAGAGAGCCTCTGCTCGGTGACTATTTCCAGTTTTTCATTAGGATAATTTTACTGTGTAGATTTTGAGTGTTTTTTCCGTCCTGCCAAAATACCCAGCCATATGCTATTATTTTCCTGGTGTAAACTGCCACCACTTCCCTCTCCCGAGCCGCTGGATGTCAGGGAGAAGCCTGACAGCCTCCTGTCCTGATAAATGATGGAGCCTAAAGGGCAGTGTCTCCAGCTGGATCCTGCACCTTGGCAGAGGGAATCCGGGAGTTCTTCTTGCTGGGGGAAGTTTGCACTAAAGGTCACGAGGAGATTCATCGTGCATAATATTTGGGTTTTTTCTGCAAAGACTGTACTGAAAAGAGCTGCGTGCTAGGAATGGATTTTGGTGGTAATAAGGAATAGCAGTTTGCCTAAGCTTGTAAAGGGATTTCACTTGCAGGGGTGTGGAGTCCTTGCTGGGGAAATGACCAGAGGTTTGAAGCCTGTCAGCTTAAAATCAAGTCAAAGAACAGTGGTGGGTTTTTTGTTTGTTTGTTGTTGGGTTTTTTTTTGTTTGTATTGTTTTGTTTTGGTTTTTTTAATAATTTACATTGAAAGTTTTCTCTGGACTGCAATCCCTTTAATTTTCTATTTCTTTTTAAGACTTGCCTCCCTGCTGTGTCTGCCAGGAGTGGGCACTGCTAGTGCTGCAGCTCTTTCTCTGACTATCTGAAGCCCTCAAATATTTGGGGCTCTGTTGGGTGTTGGGGCATTTGGGACAGGGAGAGCTGTCCCATGAGAGCTGAAGGGTTGTGCTGCTGAACAGAGAAGCAGGAGCTGATCAGTCTTTGAGCTCAGTGAACAAAGCCTGTGTTTGTTGTGCTGCACAGCTGTGGTTGTGTCTCCCTTTAAAGCTTGTGAAGTTCTCCTCTGAGCCCTGATGGTGAGGAACAAATTCTACCTCCTCTCTCCTCTTCCCCTGTAATGGCTCCCTGCACCCCGTCCCCAAACTAAATGAAGAATTTTTTGAGGAAATTCTAAACACTTAGCTGCAGATCAGATAGAATAACTCTGACTGAACCTGGCTATGAAGTAACACTGACAAGGAGTTTTAAAAGGGCATTTAAACATAAAATAAAAGGCTGAGAACCCAAAAATCCACTAGGAAAAAAAGCAGACTTCCCAGATCTCATAATTCCTAAATAATTCCCTGTTAGCAGCAGCATTGCTTATGGCTCATGCCATTTCCCTGCTGTAGTTAGCTTGAAATATTTTATCCTCCCTTTCCTACAGACCTCCTGACTGCTTTGAAAATGAGACCTTGTGTTTTTCCCTTCAGAATCCACTTTATTCTCTGCTTGTGTTCACAGACCTTAGGATGCAGTGCATGGCAGGGAGGAAAAATAGAGTTAATTTGCTGGTATCTGTTCTGAACATGATTGCTGTTAATTGTCAAGCTTGTCCTCTCCTGACTGCAAAAATAAGCTCGTTGAAAATAATCTGCTGTGTGCTTCTGTATTTTGCTGACAACCTGCCAGCTACCAACTAGGGGTGTGATAAATGCCCAAATGGCTAAAATTTCCAACCAGCTTTCCACTCTCCTGCTTTCTGAGCCGTGCTTTTGGTTTCAGGCTTGTCATCTGTGTGTTTGTTGCCTCCTGCACACAAAAACATTCAACAATATCTCCAAATCAGCTGGAATTTCAGACTTTGGCCAACCTGTGCAGCCCCTGAACCTGGCCCCACTGATATATGGTGATGCCAACTACTTCTTTTCTAGGCATGGCTTAGGAAAATCCGCCTGAGCGAGGCCATGCTGCTACTGAGCCAGTTACAAGCAGGTTCACATTTTGGGGGACTGTGGGGAGGGATGGTGTGTGTGTGTGTTTAAAGCTGTTAGATTTGAGAGATCACACTAAAACACCTAGTTCATTGCCTGACTGGAATTATGCAATGGAGGATTTCTGCCCACCTTGTACAGCCAGAGAAGCAGCTGTGCCTGGCAATTCAGGATGTGGCAGTGCTGTGCAACACCAGTAACTGAAAAAGGTCCTCAGGTTTTATAAGTCTGGGTCTGACCTTCTTTTTAGGTGTAATAAACCTCAGAACCTGGCTTTGTGGAGATGGGGAGAGGCCTGCTCAGTGCCTAAACTGATGCTGGATGTAAATATTCCCTCTCTTGTGTTGCTGCCACGAGCACACCGTGCTGTCAGTGCTTTGCTTGAAGACCACAGTTGGTGCTTTTGCTCCCTCTCAGGCTTTAAAATGATTGACCACTTATTGTCTGGGAAGTGAGCAGCCTTGTCTCGTGTCCCTTTGGGAAGGGATGGACAAATATTGAGGCTGTGCACTTAATAACTTTCACTTGTGTCATTTTCCCTGGAGATCCATAAGCAATATATTTCTTGACTCCAAGGTAACTCTTCAAATGAAACTTTGATGCCCTGAGAAATACCTGCAAAAAAGACAGAGCAAGGATCCACTCACCTTAGCCCAGAGCTCTTGTTTGAGCCCGAGATATAAAATACAGATGGGAATCTGATGTTTCTTTGAGCCCAGATGCAGCTGAAATTAAAGATGTAATTCATAAAAGCTGAACACATCTTGGCTGTCAGTTTGAGCTTGGTGGTTTCCTACCTGCTGAAGCAGAGAAAGCAAGTGAGGGCAGCACAGGCAGATAATGTGGATTTCTTTTTTTAAATTATGGTTTTTTTTATTGTTTATTTCTTGTTAAAGTGAAGTTTGTAGTAGAGTTTAATTGTGCTCAGAGGAAAGAGTGAGAAGAATATAGCTGTGATGGTTCAAAATAATAAAATGAAGGATAATAGGGCAAAGGGAAAAGCTAATTATGAGTATTTCAAAGGGAAAGCATGAACTGGGTCAGTTCTCTGCCCTCTGAGGTTTTTCTAATCCTGCTTGCTTTAATACCTCATGCAGCTTGATTTAAAATGTTCGTAGTAATGGGAACTCCACTGTTCCATAAACAAGGAGACCTCCCCATCCTGACCCCTGGCCCAATCCTCAGACTAACACGTCACCACCTTTATTTCATCCTTGTGGTCTCATTTCTTCACCCCCTGCGACGCTGGGACACATCCTATCTCATTTTTAGCAAAGAAAATTATCCTTAAAGAAAAGATCTGCAGCCTATGTAGATCAGATTTCTACACGATCTTGGAAATGGATCCATGGAGGAATGGTACAACCTTCTCTCACTTCAGATCAGGGTTTGATGGAAATGCCAAGTTTCTGATCTGTGTAATAAACCAGTATTGGATATTTTACAGAATTTTATTTTGAACCAGGACCATCATTATTTCTGAGAATTCCTCTTTGTGTGGATTTCAGGACAGGTCAGCCCACCCTTTCAAAACAAAAAAACCTTTGTGTAACAGCATGCTACAGTGCAGCAGTTGATCACACGATTATATAAATAACAGGACAGGCTCGTGGAGTAACACGAGAAATAAAGCTGACACAAGGACTCAAAGATAAACGAAACTAAGAATGAAATCCATGCCATGAGAGCAAAATGTCACAGCTGGAGAACATCAGGGCTCCCAGTATCCAACAATGGTGCTGCATTAGACATATGGGTGAATGCATTTTCCTTTTTTAATGGGAAGAAAAAACAGATTAACCAACCAGAAGGGAACCACAGTGTGGACTGGTTAGATCTCTGACAAACAGCACAGGAGCTTTTTTTTATTTTAATGATTCGAGCATTTGATGTGGTATTTCTGAAAGCACATTGGGGCCTTTGTCTGAACAACCATTCCTGAATCATTGGGTGGAGAAAGAGGTCCAGAAGGCAAAAGGACATGACTGAGGTCACACAGAGCCTGGCTTTAAAGGAAAGAAAAGCTTCCTGCTTTCCAGGCTTATTCCATCTGGATAACTGAGGAGGACTGAAGAATTCTCCTTGAGCCCTTGCTACCATTCACCACCTGCCTTTAAAAAAGGAATGTTTCCTTGCAGTATTGGGGTTGTTTACACAGTGAAATGTTGGTTGTTTTTTTGGCACTTGATAGTGAAAGGAGGTTCTACACAAGTTTATTTCTGTGGGGAAATGGGGCAGGGTGACACAATGGGTTAATCCCGACTTTATCCCATTGTAGCTGCTTTTCCAATTAAAACTGCTGGCTGGCAGTTTGCATTAATTATCGGGAGAACTCTGGGAGCTGGGCTGTGCTGAGGGCTTGCAGGCAGGATTTCTCCCGGGCTCTGGGAGCCACCATGCAGCACAGTGGCAAAAGCCACTGGAAATTCTATCGTGGCCTGGCAGGTGGATGGAAACGTTCAGCCCTTTCCCAGCCAGTGTGAGCAAACTGATAGCAGTTCCCAGGAGCTGTATCCTAATTACATTTCTCTGCTTGGGGATCATTTGAACCTTTAATGAGAGGTTGGTAAGGAGAGAGGGAGATGTGGTTTTTTATTACAGCTGAGGAGAGGGGAAGGCTTTGCTGCCAGGGAATGCAGGCTCCTTCCAGTGCCATACTGAAAGAGATGTGTAACCATGCACCATAGCAGCATAGCAGCTGCTTCCTTTTGGTCGAAGGAGTGGGCAGGTTTGGCTCATTTAGTGGTTCATTTTCCCCACATGTTGCTTTCTGGCAGCAAGCTTCCACTTTGCAGAGATGGATTTGACATATCATCCCCAATTCTAAAATTTGATGGCATTTCTTTCACTTTTTGGGAGACAGGATGGAGGAGGAAAGATATTTTATTGACTAGTATTTCCAGTTTGGTAATGTCAGAGGTGGATCCACTGGCGTACAGAGAGTGGAAGGCCAGAAAGGATTGATTTCTACTTCCCACTGACTTCTGGCCACTATTTCTGGCTGATGGCTCCAAGTCAGACAATTGATGTAAAGACATTAATTTGCAGGGACAGAACTGAGGGCTGCCACAGAAACTTGACCAGGATTAGCTCGGAGGTTGCTCCTCCAGTTTTCTTTAGCCACTACCCCTTGACATTGAAGACTGTTCAAGGGATTGTTGGTGCAAAGCCATGGAATGGCTTTTTGGAGTCCACCATGCCCCTATAAACTTTTGAATCACGTGATCTGGGAACTGAGCCAGTACCAGACAGCCTAAATCAACCAGACAGAGAAAAATGCTTGAATAAACTGTTACAGGAATGACAGGAGGGAGTTCTGGGATGTCCCTGACAAAACAGCTTAAAAAGTCTATAGTGGTTTTATTGAAGTCTCTTCAGCTTGAAAAATAACAAATTGTAAGACCAAGCCCACTCTCCTTTTAAGTCCTTGTGTAGTTGGAAGCCTTTTGATGCTCACTTTATTTTGATTACTTAAAAAACCTAATTCAGTTCTATTGCTGCTATCAGCATTTTGAGACTTTGACCATCTAAGATTTGTCAATATTGTTCTTGCCATTCTGCACTAATTTATTGTAGTTTACCTTTTGCTAACTGTGGGTTTTGCAGATAGAAGGTTTTGTAGCTTCAGCGAGCAAATGCTGACCACAGCATATGAGCAGAAATAAACTCAGCTGTGAACAGGAAAAAAGTAATTAGAGAATTTCTTTTGTATCCCATCTTTTGTGATGCTAAATAAGCGGCTGAGGACCAATGTGAGAAACCTATGGATAGTACAGGTTGCTCCTAAAATTAGGATTCAATTAATTCTTACAGTATCTAAGTTTTACCAAGAATATCACTGAATTTTTCACAGGGGGCCAATATGAAAGCTGCTGCCTCTGCTTCCTCCTGGAGGTGTTTGTAGTCTAAATGTCTCAGCTGTGTGGTGCCACCATAGGAATGAAGACACTAAATCCTCAGCAGCCCCCTGGGAACCCTCTGTACAGTATCACTCTGTTTTTCCAGACTTTGGCACTGGGAAATGTTTTACTGTAGCACTGAGTTAGTAGTGAGGATGGTGTAGTTTAGGCTGCTCATCTTCCACTGCTCTCTTTGTTCCCATCTTTACCTTCTTTCATAAGCTTCACATCCCAGCAGCTTTTTAAATAGCATCAGCAGGCTTGAGAAGGAAAATTTCATAAGTAACTTCTTTCTGAATGGATACTAAAAGGAGTAGGCAGGGATGTTTTCTTCAAGGTCCCTTGTGCAATGGCTGTGGGTGTTGAAGGAATCTGCTGAGGAAGGGATCACACAGGCTTCATGTTCTGTAAACAGCATCTTCTGTGGTTGCTGCTGGAGAAATGACATTGAACTACGTGAACCACTGATCTAATAGGGACTTCTCAGGCCCTTCAAGCAGTCATATCTGTCCTTTTCTGAGTATAAATTGGAGTCCTGGAAAGCAATCATCACTCTAAAAAGGCTGGATGTGTGTCCTGTGTGTATATCTGGCTCACTAACACAACTGAATTTCCAGCTGAGACCCTGGCAGAGCTTGCAGCCAGGTGCAATACTAGCTGAGCTAAAATAAAGCCTCTCAAGTCAATCCAGCTGGCATCCTGATGAGTGTCTCACCTTTTGGCATCATCTTCTCATTTACTCCTGCTCCTTATTGTGATAGAGCTCTTGCTGTTGCCACAGTTCCTTCAGCTATCATAATTCACACTGATGCCTAGCACCCAAATGGTTAAATGCATTTGGCTTTGCTGTCCTGCTCAGTCCCTGTAGATTGTGTTGGAAGAATTGAATGAAATTGATAGAGCTAGCATTACAGTGAGCAAAACCCCCTGAAGAAAGAGTAGATGGGTGGATAGAGAGAATGACCCCAAAGAAAACAGCTGTCAAGGGCAGCTATTGGTTTATCTTTCATTGAAAGAGAGACGTAATGAATTCTAAATTAAGAGAAACTAGAAGCAAGGCTGTTTATCAGCTCTCTGCTGCAGCATAAACAGGCACTTTAGAGGTATCGACTGCAGTCTCACTTAATGTACCACTAGGTGCATTTCCTCAGTGCCTGAGAACACCATGAACCTCAGGTTGGACTAAAGCTCTGATATCTGAAATATGCCAGGTCAGGGCAAGAACTGTTGTGCATCTTGGTCTCCTTTCAGAGGGTCTTTGAACGTGATTTTCTCCTGTTTGTCAGCTCAAAGGGCAGCATAAGCACACACAGCCCAAATGGCCTTTTGCTCAAGGAAGCCACAAGGTACAAGCATAGGTGAAATCCCCAGGGACAGCACTGTGTAAGGATCTCCTTGAAATTACTGGAGGTTCTGAGAACAAAACAGCTCCTCAGTAAATCTGCTCCGAGGAATTTCAATGAAAATGTTATCCCACCTTCTTATCTGTTCCCATTGTGAGAATAATTACTTCTTTGTAACCCCACTGTGCAGAGCCTGGCTGAGTATTTATCAACTGACCATTCAAGGGTGGCAAGCAATCCGACAACTGACTCCAAATAATGTAATAAGGCTGACTGATGAGTTGTTCTTGCTGTTCTTGACTGTTTTTTCTCCACAGCCTGTCTCTGAGATACAGGATAGGAAAGTTGTGTCTGCCCAAAGGTGGGTTCGTGCCATGAGCATAGATTCTCTTAGACTCCTAATTCAAAGGAATTCTTGATGCTGGAAAACATCATCACCTAGACAGGATAGTCAATTATTTACAGAAACATGTATTTCACAGAACATATTTCAGATATTTCCACAGAAATCCTATGTGAAACTTGCCTTTGAAAGAAACTCATATTCTCAGCATCCAGTTCACAGCAGAGGGACTGACATCTGAGCTTGTGTTTGTGGACAATGTTCCCAGCAGCAGACTTTTAAGAGTTGATATATCCAATTGCCTCGTTTGATATTTCAAAGTATATCTCTTCAGAACTAGTGAGCATTTAGTAAAACACTACTTTTTGCTTAGATTTGATGGAAATTTTGATTCTTCCATGTCTCGAGCTCTGGTGTTTGTTTTTTTTTTTTTGTCTTATGTTTAGACAGATGGCAGTAAGAGTTTTGTGCAGCCCGCCCAATAACTTGCTGGTTCTCTGGCTTTTGCATATCTTCCTTATTGAGCTGTAGGTCTTCGAGGGGGTTGAGTATAAATGGCTGAGCCACAGAGCCCAAGATGCTGGAAGTGGATCCTCCATTCCTTCATCAACACCACTTTCCCTTAGCTGAAGTGTTGAAAATGAATTTGTCTCAATGTGTCAGCTTAATAAGGTCAAAATCCAGACGCCAGGGATGAATATGGCTCATTACATTATCTCCTTGTGAAAACAATCCTCACCATCCTCTGCGGTGCTTTGACTCTTGTCCTTACTTGGCCACATGCTCTTTTGTCATTTTTGCGCATTTCCGTGTCTTTAATTAAAAGAAAAGGCCTTCTCCATGGAAGATTAATTAGGATAAGTGTGCCACCATTAATATCTGCCATGTTTGGAAAGAGATGATTCACCCTGTGATTAAAGCCAAACGGAATCTGGAATCTGAGGAGTAATTAGCCCTCAGCGGCTCGTAAGTCTGAAGGAAGCACTATTTATCAGTGGCAGTGCTAATGCAATTACTTCTCCACTGCAGCCTCCTGGACTGATAAATCATGGCCTGAGCATTGGGAGAAGCTATCAATTCAGGATTATGCTTCTCTGAGTCTACAAAGAGAAAAAGGGAGGAAACAAAGGGACAAGCAGCTTCTCAACAGCTCATGGAGGCCAATGGAATCTGAGGGTCTACTCTAAATCCATTTCCTGATGTATAAAGGTGTGAAAATTTGCAAAAATCATTGCAACTGGTTGAGACTGACTTTTTTTTTGGGAGGGGGAGAGAACTGAATCCAAGAAAAGCTTATGTTCAAACTGTGGAATCTGGGCAGAGCAGCTTATCTCTGCTGAACTTGTGATGCATCTCTCCTTAGAACATTTTTGCGTGTTTTTCCTACGATGGATTTGTTTAGGAGTGGATAGTGAGCAGTGGGTGTTAAGGTGCTGTTGTTATTTTCTCTGTTGCTGGGGTTTTTTTTTTGGGGGGGCTATTTTGCAAAAATCTGGAGCACCTTTCCTGTGGAATTTAAAAGACTATGAATAAATTAATCAACAACAACAAAATATTCTCTTCTTTCATGTGTATATCCACTCAGTCTCTGAGGCAGAAAGTGATAAAATGCTGTCTGGGCCCCTTTGAGAAGTCAGGTGCATCCTTGATGATGCTCTCCTCACTTGGAGAGAAGTGTGTGAGCCTTTCCATGAAAGATCTGTCCTCGAGACTCCCAATTCCTCCTCCCTAACAAAAAGCTCATAAAATGGTTTGTCTTGCAGGGTGAGTAACCCCTGTCTCTTCATCCTGGTGTTTCATAGGTGCTGTTTTCCAAATCTGAATCGCACAGCACTTCACCACATTGAAAGTAAGCTCAGAGAACCTGGGCCATTCCTGGAGTCTTTCCAATGAATTCCACGAAACTGTGCCATGTGCCTTTCATTTACATTGCATTTCTCAATCCCTTCCATTTCCTGTAATTCCTAAGATGGAACCAACCTGCCAATAAAATATCTGGAGGTAATGGAAGAGGATATAATGTGCTAGGAACTGATTGCTGGCCTGGACCATGGGGAAATAGCTTGGTCCTTTGCATTATGGTCGTATAGAAATGCTCTGGATTTAAACCTGACTTCTTATCTCTGACTGCTGCCCAAATAAACAAGAGCAGCTGGGGAAGTCTAGCGGGGTTCAGACTAGATGAAATCTTCCTTCTCACAGCTGCAGCCTGCTGATAGAGTTGTTCTGACATCATTCTCTCTATCTTCTCTGACACAGAGGAATTTGGGCCAGGACCAAGCTGTTTCTTGCACTAGTTGAAGCAGTGACCCTGTTTTAGGTGTGCAGGAGCAGCCTTGTTGGAGCTGAGGTCTGTGTAGGGTGGAAGACATGTCCAGTGGCTTTTTTTGACCACTTGTGTAAGGACTTTCCATAGTATTTCAGATCTTCTGCTTAAAGCAGAGAAGGGAATAGGGTTAATTGTGGAGCAGCAGTGCAAAGATGGAGTTTGTCCTTCAAATCCCAGGCAGGTCTTCCTTCAGGAACAAGGAAAATGAACACAGTGCTGGGGTGCTCTTGTGGTAGGTGTTAATTACGTTGGGAGTTTTTTTCAGCAGATGGGCAAACAAAGCCAGACTGATATTTCTTGAAGGAAAAGATAACATATAAAATTACATTAACAGCTGCTGTGTTGCATTTGTTGATGTGTTGCCTGAGTATGGTACATGTCACAGCGAAACAGCTCCAGCACCAGTGAAAGAACACTGATTTATTTTTTTTAGAAGCTAAAGGAAAGAAAATCTGATGTCCCCTTTGACTGCTGGAAAAAAGAAGCCTTAATTACCTATCGGTCCTCTTGTAGAAAAGATCTGGCATGAGATAAACATTTTTCTGAGATGATTTTCTTTAACAAGTGTGTCCTTGACCTTGCTAGTGAATTATAGATGCTGTTTGTCTTGTATCAAACACTTTGGTTCTTTTTATTTTCACAGTGCAAATATAAGGTAGTTTTGAGCACTGGAGAGTGGTTTGCCTTTCTAGGTCCTGTTCTCTCATGTCAAATTTTTGGGCTGGTATGTTGTTCCACAGGCAGCTTGTTAGGTATGATGTTGTCCCACAGACCCTTATGAAGATCAAAGGGATTAAGTTCAAAATTCAGGGAATATAAGGAGAAAAGGTAAGGGCTGCTTTTTTGAGGTTTAAAAAAAAAAAAAAAAATTAGACAAGTGGCTGTGCCTTAATGTCATGATAGCAACCAGTTAAAATCTTTTGGCACTTTAACTGGAGCTTGGAGCCACATGGTGAAATAAGGCATGGGCTCATATATTGGACATGACAATACTAAACTTGTATGTACCTATTTTTATATGTATTCCCTCTAAGAACACTTGGCTTGGGTGAAGAAAGATGGTATTAAGAAATTCCCAGTACCTGTGGATACTGTGTGATGTAAAATTAACTCCAGAAATGAAATGCAGGCCAAGAAGAGATGGGTGGAAATGACCCACTGCCTTCTCTGTTCTGCACTTCCTCAGGTAAGGTCAAGCACATCAATTTTCAGCCTAAAAGGTCAGTAGTGGGAGCTATTGGGTTACCAAGGAGGTGGATTTCAAGAGACTTCAGAAATGTGACTGCTTGACTGGTTCTAGTTAGCCACAAAGTCAAGTTTGTGAAAAGGCTGCAATGGGGAAAAAGTAGCCAAGACAAGTGAAAAAATGACTAAATTTGAAACAAAAAAGTATTTTTTTTTTCACTTTTGAGAACAAGGAGCCTTTGGTTCCTGATGCTTCTGTTAGGGCTCAGTGGGCCAAAGGAGGAGATTAGTGGGGAGAACTTGGCAGGATTGTTCCCTGTTATGGGTTCTTGTTCCAGAAGTCCAAATTCTGCACTCCATCCCAAGCATTTCTTTTCCCTGGTTATAGGAGCTCTGGATGGAGAGAGGTGCTGGGGATGGAAAGGAAAGTACTCCACCCAGCCCTTAAGATGATCTGCTAGTTGCTTATTTATAGTCTGTGGTTTGAGCTGGTGTTAAAGCCCTTGCTGACTCTGCAGTGGTAAATAATACTGAAGAGCTGGATTGTCAATACCTCATAAAGCTGGGGATGGTTCAGTAATGCACGATGGGAAGTGAGGTGAGACTGGCTTCAGATGTAATTTGAGCACTTAAACTTCTTTCATAAAGGCTGGTTTTATTCCTTTTTCTCCCTCAACCTCCTTTGTTATTTGGGATGGCTGAATGGATTGAAATAGAGACATCAAGTGTCTCGCTCATTCTTCACTCCCAGCTGGAAAGGCTTCTTAAGAAGAAGTGGGCTCCCATTTTAACTGCAGTCAGTTGTTTCCCACATATTTGGTTAAACACTCGAAGACTCCTACCCAAAGTGAGTTTTGAAGAGGTGCTGGAGCAAAAGTCTGTTCCTGGGAGCAGTTTAGACATGTGGCTGCAGAAACTCTGATGATAACATTCAGGTTCCTCAGTAATGGGCTGCTTCTGCTGGCCTTGGAGTCAATGACCTCACCTGTTCCCATTCCCAGCACCGGAATCTCAGAATATCCACATCACGCCTGCCTGGAATAAGCATTTTAAGAACATTCTAGGTCTTGAGTTGTTTAATTCTTTACTACTAGTGATTAATAGTACTTCTTTCAGGAAGCAGGTTTTTTCTTACTTCTGGTTTTGTTCTTGAGGTCTCTGAAAANCTTTGTTTCTTAATGCTTCAAATACTGCCTGTTTTGTTAAATTCTGGCTGAGGTTGGACTTGGAAGTATTAAAACAGCATTTAACAGAACTACCTGAGAAGTCTGAAAAAGCTGGAGAGAGAACTTCCTCTTAGGAGATTTAAAGCCCTTTCCTGGAGCTGCAGGAAAGTTTTCATCACGGTAGAAAGATCCTTTTGCTTTCCTCTGTATCAGCCTGGGGTTTGTTCACCTCCTAGTGTTTTTTTCTGTGTTATGTTTTCTTCACACCTGCAAAACCGATCAAAATTCGCCACTATTTTTCTGAACTTGCTCGTTTTCCTAGTTTCTTCAGAGGAACTTGAAATGTTAACAATCCAGTTTCTTAAGGTTCTATGCCAAAAGCCTTATATGTGCAAATGTAGGTGTGAAATTTGGAAGTAACCTGTAGAGCTGCTGGCTGCAGGCAACCTCCCTGCTCAGTTGCAATTGCCAGGTGTTTGTCCAGTGTGCAATTAATTTTGTGTGAGCTGCTGAGTTGCACAAGTGTAAAGAGAGAGGAAAAACCCACTCAGGATTGGTCCTGTGTTCTTACAATGGGCTAACAATGGTTCTGTCATCCTGAGATGTCCTGAGGAGTCACTGTTTCCTTCCCTTCCCCTATCCCTGCAGCACACTGTGTAGTAATTTCTCTTTGGAACTGACTTTGTGTGGGAATGTGGTGTGTTGGTTGGGTGTCAGAGACATTGGTCTCATCCCCAGTGACCAGAGGGACTGGGTAGTTGACTAAAGTGTAAATTATATTTCGTGTCCTCAGCCATGAAGTTACTTCTGGGCTTCCCAGGAGCCTGCTGCAGTTTGGTTTTTTTGACACCCAGAGGTACCCATTGTCCCTGCCCCTCTTTACTGTCCTGTTTGGGGTTTTATTCCTTTATACTAACACATCAAAATGCTGAATTAAATGTATTGTACGAGGAAATGTTGTGCAGGAGCTTCAAGCCATGCAGAAGGTGAATGGTATTTCTTGGCACCTGCTGTCCAAAGAGCTGCAGGCAGTAGTGGGTTCCTTGCACCTCTCCAAAACACGTGGTGTCATCCTGACTTTACAAGGAGCTGGAGGAAGATGTGCCTGGAGTATCAAGCAACAGAGCCTCATGCTCTCTTCCTTCCCTCCTTTCTCCGGGCACCCTGAGCTCAGCAGGACCTTTCAGCACCCAGAGCTGCCCTGGGAGGCTGCAGCAGGGATAAACAGTGCACAGCTCAGCCTGACAGGAGCCCCAGCAGGATCCTCTGCTCGCTCGTTAGCAGCAGACACCCGTGATGATGCCTGGCTCCCGTTCAGGAGGCAGCCAGCCATCCCCACTCAGCAGCTCTGCAAGCACAGCCAGCCCTGCAGATGCCTTCCAGCAGCATCCAACGTGCCACAGAGGGGCCTCGAGTCCAAAAGCCCTTTGCTGTTTTCTCTCGGAGCAGATCTGGTTGCCTTCATTGTCAGCCCTGCATAAATAGATTAGTAACTGCCCTTTCAGCTGGAGGAATGGGGCAGATAGTTCAGGAGGAATGTGATCTGAGTGGGCTAGAAAGCTCAGACCTGAAGCATCACTGCAAATATCAGAATTCCCCACTGGTCAAATGACAGGCCAGGGTAGTATTTCACCTCTGGGTCTGTTTAATCTTTTTCCTGTGCCATTGGAAAATGGAGAGCTGTGAATTTCCTGCTCAATGCTTCATTCTTTGTGCAGATGGAATCAGAAAAATGTCTTTTAGGACCTAATATTATCCATCATAGTTTTTAAATTTGGTATATTTGCAGGTGTAAGAAGCCTGGGGGGAAAAGAAGATATTTTTACCATCTGTGCTACTCCAATGTTTCTGCAGCCAGTGGAATTAATTATTATTCACTATTATTGCACTTAGTGATAAATGTTCTGCATTAGTGAGGAATGGAGGAGGAGTTAACATTGCTGGCTTGCACATTACTTGGAGTTGAATGGACCTGCTCTTTTCCTTATCAGAGATCATCTGTATTGATCTCTGGCCCTTCAGTACGTGCATCTATTCCTTCCCATGGAGGAAGTGGTGGAGGGATTATGCCCCAGTATTTTTGTGCATCATCACAGGATTTTCCAGGTGCACACTGAGAGCTCGAAGTGTAGACTGGGAGTGTAGAAGACACGGGTGAGAATGCCAGAGGCAATGCACATTATTCTTTTCCTGGATGAAGGAAGCTGCCTCAGCTGTTGTTGCAGGATTTTGGCTGCTTCTGTCCCATCTTGGGCTGGCCAACATGAAGGCATCCCCAAAAGTGCACACTGATCACTAGGGAGGTATGGGCAGAGGGATTTATCAGAATGAATCCATCAGGAAATCATGAGCACACCATTGATGTCAGGGATTTCTGCTTCTCCATCTTCCATTTTTGTTTTGTATGGCCATGTATGCTGCCTGCCATTTCCTGTTACCCTCCTAAATGAACCTTTCTAACAGAAATCTCCCAACACCATATGTGCTGGTGATGAACTCCTTCCTCTCTACCCATTTGCATTAAAGTCTATTAAGGTAATTACACTTGCTCTGGGAGACAAATCATTTCAAGAATCCATCCTGCAGCTGCAGAGAAGTGAAATTCTGTTGTGCCAGTGATGCCAAAATATCTGCTGACATTTGTGTCCAACACAGCAGGGAAAATAAATTCTGACCTTAGACTGCGTGAATCAAAGTGAGCATTGAGGGCTCTGATCTTCTTGCCCCACCTTGTCTCCTGGCCCATGGATTTTGTCAGTAATTCCAGCTTGCTCTGGTGGCTTTGCCTGAGGCTTGGGATATGAAAGCTTTCTCTCTCCGCATGGCTCCAGTAGAAACAGGAGTTTATTAATTTCCACACCTCACTGGAAAATAACAGAGATGAGGCATCTTGAGGAGTTTACATTTAAATGTTTGGCTGGTTTCAGTCTGGCTGGGAGACTGAGAGCTAAAATCACAAGTGGAAATAATGCAGGTTAGGGGAATTTTGAGACTTGGAAAGCTGCTCTTGCTGTTTGCCAGCCCTCCCCCACACAGATACATAATGAAAATACCTATAGCATCTCTCTGCTCAAGGATCTGTAGGTCTTAGTATTGCAGTGAAGAGATAGATAAGCATTTACATTAGCCTAAAATGTGTGGGTTTATTATGCTATGAGACTATAGTCAATAATCTAAATATTTATCACAGCATTTGGAACTGTTTGTAAGTCCTTTATCCGCTTAGTGATTTTCCCTTGTGTGTTATACTTTATGGCATGGCTCAAGAGTTAAATACAGTCAGTTCACCAAAGAGGTACCAATGGGAGTGGATACTCTTAAATTTATGCCCCTTGTTGCATCAACAGACTGTGATTCAGATAAGATATTTTGATGTCAATTGCTTTCTTTCATTCCAGTTTGCTTGGATTGCAAATTCTGTGCATCAGGAGAAGTCCATTTTTTTTCTCTGTATCTGTATTATAGCATGTAAATTCCCGGAGTGAGCAGGGCTGCTTGGCTTTCTCGTGATACAGGGAAGAAGCATTGAGAATTTAACTAAGTTTTCTGTCCCTGGGAATTTGAAGATGGTTCAATTACAGGTCAAAAGCAATTCTGTGCAAACTTCTAATTTGAAAAATGTTACAAGAAGGAAATATACATCATTAACTCATTTCTGTTACAGGGGATAACTATTTTTCCTCTTCATCTTTCTTTCAGCAGTAGTTTGGGGAGTCTGTCCATATAATTAATGATATCTGATTTATGTTAATCACTTATGATGTCTTTCTTGCTATGAAAAATGACTGTATTAAGCCCACATGTACCTACCTTTCATAGAAAACCTCCAAAACACGCTCACTAGAGTAAGACAAAAGAGTGCTGCACTTTAATGCCTGTGCTTGACAAACAGCAGATACGCTCAGGAAGGAGCTGGAAATTGAAAAGTCAGTTCCTCCAGCCTCTTGGGGATGAGAGGATGGGAAGAATGGAAGATAGCAGGGGCAAGACAAAGAGAGGTTACAAAGGAGGCTAAAAGGGCATTTCTCCTGTCCTTGCCTGTTAATGGACACTCTGGCCATTGGCCTCTGTGGGATGTCCAAGGACTGCATTAAATGGATCTTCTCATTGTTTGTAACAATGTGGTTTGTTGGGTAGGTTTGAGGCAGGCCAGGAAGGAGGTAAGAATTTAATGACTACGAGCTCTTTCATTGCCCGTGCCAAATCTTTCCCGGAGGCTGCCAGCCCAGAATATTTCAGTGGAGATAAATACATTTCAATTACTGCTATTTTTAATTAAAAATAGATGTCACAACTCATTTGGCACTTTGCTCTGACTTGTGCCTTGTTTAATCTACAATTATTTAGAAGAGTGCTTAAGACAGGCTACTGAGATGGGGAGTCTTTGCAAATTGCAGCGTGAATTTAATTTCAAATGACATTTTGGCAACCCCAGTAAGCATTTGTTTGGAATTCTGCTTCATCTTCCATCCACATAGAGTTCAAGCTCCAAACACAAAGCAGAGACAATGCCACGCCATGGGTTGAAACCACGGGATGGGTGCTTTGATGAGTTAGGGCTGGGGGTGGGGAGCTCTACTCACCCCTCTGCTGGCAGGTGCTACCTGTGTATGTGAGGGAATTTTGTCATTCATATGTGGCTGTAGCTTCCGTGTTGGGGGCATGAGGTAAGCGAGAGAATGTGAAATACAGAGAAAAGGAGAAACCTTCTTGAACCTGAGCTCTTGTTCAACAGCTCTGTCTTATCAGCTGGATTCTTCCCGAGTGAAGGCTTTGCTTCTTGGCGTACCTTAAAATTGCTGTCCTATCTAACACACATGGGGAGCTGCTTATTAAGAATCTCAACTAAAATGTAGCATCTGTTTTTTTCAGCGGGATTCATACTTCTCACTCAGTTTTCCAGCTTTTAATATGAAGGGGTGAACTGTTTTGCTGAAGGCCACACAGTGAGTGGCTGTGCGAAGAGGAATATCCTGCATAGTTTTTTATTTCTGTATATGTCCTTTATAATGATGATATTGTGCCACCACTGGGGCAGGTGTTCAGTATTAAAAAGTATCAGCAACTCCTGCAGGTTTAAAGAAGTAGGGTAGAAGGAGAAATGGTCTTTCAGATGGGCTTGTCATATAAAGAGGTTTATTTCTTGATTATTTCTTTATTGTAAGTAAATGTTTCTTAGAAAATAAAAATAAGGCAGAGGTGGTTGAAACTGCTCTTGGCTGATGTGGCTGAGAGCTGCCAGCAGCGGGCTCAGTCATCCCCCTCACTGTCCCTTTCTCCCACCTTGGTGTCACCTGCTTCCCAATCTGTGACACATCAGTGCTGGCCACATTTTGGCCAGGTCTGGTCCTCTGGAAACTTCTTGCAGACCACTGGGTAGATTTTTCAGTGGTCAGTCCTATGGAGTTTTTGCAGCCTATATGAAGTGGTGGAGAATTTGGCCAACTGACCGAAGCCTACACAATGTATTTCAAACTTTCAGCTATAATCCTGCACCTCCCTTTTGGCAGGACTTTTTATAGGACTTTTGAGTTCCCCCAGCCTTGTTCCTCCTGAAAACCTCCTTCCCCCACTAACACCTTATTCTGGCTGGGATCCTGGATTTTCTCCTTTCCAAATGAAGGGTCTGGCAGGAGGAGGGATTGTCCCCCAGAGTCAGCTTGGTGGTGGTTTCAGCCATTAGGAGAGCCCTAAATTTAGAAATTTTGCTTGGTGTTAAGGCCAGGATTTCATAATTTTCTGCTTTTATTAGTTTGTTTGTACTTCCTTAGCCCCTAGATGACAGATTTTAAACCACAGGCCTTGATGCAATCCATCTCTGTTCTTTCTTAACTGTGCTGTTTGGCTCGGTCTGATCCCACTAGACATTCAGCAGAATATCTAAAAAGTTGCAAAAACTAGGGAAAAAAAAAAAAAAACGACGAAGAGAGGAAAAAGAGGGAAGAAAACCTTCTTTCCCCCCTTCCACCTTCCAGAAATTTTGGCTTAGCCATGCGTGGCCCAGAAACAAGGCCTTTCCAAGACAAACGGGCTGCATTATCACACCAGACTCCCTGGCAAGGAATGAGTTTTGACAGCCTAAAAACATATTTTTCTGCGGATGGGGGAACAAATAGTTGCAAAGCAAACACTGAGCGTGTTTGCAGGTGCTGTGCTCCATTGTGTTTGCCAACCAGATGTTCTGTGCTGGGACGCTGCCCTGGCCTTTTCTGGGATGAAATGTCACTCTGGATGAAATAGAGCAAAACTCTGCACAGTCTCTCAGAATGAGCTGAGCTTTTAATTTGTCAGCTATTAATATAGCTGTGTCTTTGTATTGCGCAGGGCACCCGGCAAAACAAACATGTAAAATTTGACCTTTAGGAAATTAACTACCACTGGGCCATGGAAATCTGCCTTGCTGCAGCAAGCTTTGGTGTACTTAGGTCCTATGGCAGTGCTTTAAAATCTCTTGCCGTATGTCACTGTGGGGCTGGAATGATTTCAAGGAGTTTTCTCTGCATCGACCTGCTCCAGCTGAGTGCTACCATGTGCATCTTGTGGTGTTCTAGGGAAAGATGGCAAAATGTGGACTTCCGTAAGGCAAATGTTAAGGATGTCTGTGAGTAACTCTCCTAGAGCTGTGTTTTCTCTGTTGCTCCTGCAACAGGTTGGATTTGGGAGAAAATATTTCAAAATGTTGCAATAGGGGTTCTGGGTCTTGTAGCCAGTGATCCCAGAGGGAATTATGTGACAAACAACAGGATTTGAGCAGCTAAGCTTTGCTAACACAGAGACAGTTTTTGCTATAAAGGTGGGTCCTTTCTGTGCTGGAATGACTGAATACAGCTATGAACTGCTGCTTTGGACCAGTGAATCCACTGTTGCTTCCATCCTTGCTTGAGTGATGTCCAGTATGTGTTCCTTTCTCTTTCTAGCTCTGTTCTTACTGGATAACAGCAGCAAAATTTGTCACAAAAATGAAGCAGATCATATTTAGCTTTTAGTAAAGGGTTCTAAGGAAGAGACTGGGATATTGACTCTCAAGCTGTTTTTCTCTCTCAAGGCCAGTGGATGCTTTTCTCAGTTACTTGGTTCATCCAGAAAAATCCTGACTCATAGGTTTTCCCTGAATGAGCAGAAACCTGTTTTCCCTGTGAGGAAACTGCTATGGTGTCAACTTCTCCCCCACCTCAAGAATTAACTTTCTTCTTCCTTCTCCCTATCGCCCAATATGAGCCCCCCCTTTTTTTTTGGTTGTCACATCTATCACGAGGGCCACAAGAGTGGCTTCTTTGTTTGTCTTAGGTTTTTGGACCTTATTTCATACACACACAAAACACTCCCCTTGTGCTTGAAGCAGCACTGCTAATTGACAGGGATTTGGAGGAAGCATACCCATGTCAGCTACTGTCTGCTCTGGGATCTCTGGAGAATATTAATCATGGAATCACAGAATTGTTTAGGTTGGAAAAGACCTTTAAGATCATAGAGTCCAACTGTTAACCCAGCACTGCCAAGTCCACCACTAAACCATGTCACCAAGCATGAAGAAACTCTTCTCTTTCATCCTGGC
The DNA here is from genome assembly GCA_013397055.1 of Pachycephala philippinensis. Lineage (NCBI taxonomy): Eukaryota > Metazoa > Chordata > Aves > Passeriformes > Pachycephala > Pachycephala philippinensis. The sequence goes on along the minus strand of VWZT01013659.1, from coordinate 143,574 downwards.
AGATCCCCTTAAAGATTTTCATTGTTAAAATACCACAGGCCACGTTGTCATGTACACAAAAGCCACGTTTCACCTCTCCAGCAATGCATGGCATCCTAGAGTAGATATAAATAAAAATGGCCTTCAGAGTTCCCTTTGTGCTCCCACAGAGTAATGTAAAACAGCCCAAAAAGAGAAATCAGGGCTGTGTGAGAGGGAGGATGCTCAGATTGTTAATGAAGTGCTGTCCCCAAAGACTTGAGCACTGTTGATTCCTTTCCAGTTAATAAACCATTTATATGTGGCCTGCTTTTAGTATGGAACCAAATGCCTTTTTCACTCAAGCTGTGATGTATAATTATATAGCTGACATCAAACACGAGCAGATACCAAGTCAAAGGAATGAATTTGGTCCTGTTCCTGTAACTCCATTTCCATGTTAACAATTTTTCTCCCCGTCTTTAAATTATATTTTTATTGAAAGCTTCAAAGGTCAGCTTAGACATTCAGAGAAAATTTGTAACTCTGATTGTTTAGTATTCTCTCATATAGCACAGCCCTCCATTACCCTGTGTCAGCAAATTAAGGAAATGAAAGTTGTGGCCAAGGATTACAATAGTGCTGGTGTTAACCTTTTACAGCACATGGCATACTATCAATTTTAGCCATGGGAGAAATGTGCTGTTCACATACAGCAAGTGGGTGTTGAAGTTTTTAATCTAAAAATGAAATCTTGCCTCTAGGAGAGACAAGTAGAGCCCATAGATCTTCCTTGCTGCTGGATAAACCTCTTGAGCAGCTGAGATCTTTTCAGCCACATGTTTTTCCTTTATCCATTTTTCCTTCCTTTCTTCCTCACTTGGAGACAGAGGGACATCTGTTCTGCTGGACTGGAAGGGCAATACTGTAGCGCAGAGATGCATGGGTGCCCATATATTCACAAGATAGAGGGCAAAGGGAGATGGATGGGTAACCTACAGACTTTTTCCTAGTTGCAAAACCCTCACAAGGTCTAGCAACACACATTCACCCAGCATCAATCTTCTGTGTAGTCCTAGGGAGGTTAATGGGATTGCTCAGCTGTTTAAGTACCTTGCTGAATGAAGGTGATAATTAATCAGGCAGCAAATTATTCGGGAGAACCGAATTTTAATGTGAGGTTTGCTTTACTCAATAGTTGCTATATAGTTGTTCAGGGCATACTTAATTTAGCTGGGCCAAGAAAGTACTGGTGGACCAGTTTCACTTAATTGTTATTCAGTGTTATTCAGTGATGGGTTTTGATTTCCCTGGGAGTGTTTCTTTTCCCTTTCAGACAAGGGATTTTTTACCTGCTTTTCTCTGTCTTCATTCCAAATCACAGCAGCTTATACCCTGTAGTCTTGGAAAGGCCTCAGTTTGGTCTCTAAACTTAAAAGGCTAAAGGCAATACATAGATGGCTCTAAACTGTTGTCAGAAATAAATTTCCCTGGAGTGCAGTGTAATAGGGTCAGAGTTTATTGGGTAATGCTTAGTTAGTAGATGGCCCAAAGATTAGGAGTTATTTTAGCTGGGGCATGAATAATTGAGTTGAAGGCAAACTAAAGTCAATGATCCCGCTTATCAGGTTCTGTCACTATGGGATATGATCATTCAGTCTTTCACGTTCCACAGAACTGGTGTTAAGTTCAAAGTGATGTTGCCAGCTGAGCAGGTGGGGAGCAGCCAGGGAGCCCATTCACGCTGAAATGCCTTGATGCCTGAGCTGGGTAGTCTGTAAATGCACTTTTGGAGAGAGAGGTGGTCCCTCAGGCAGGATTTCACAGCCCCTGATTTCATCTCCTGCTTTTATTTGGATTTAGAGGAGGTTGTCTGTGGCTTGTCTTGCCTGCACAGCATCACCCCAGCAGTGGGTGGGAGAATTAACTTGTTGCTGGGCCAGGTTTAACATCCCTTGCCAGTCCTGGGGACAGATGTACTTTAAGGGTAGTGTGGGCATGCCCTTTCCTACCTATTCTTTAAAAGGGTCTTGCTGTGAGGATGGACTGGTGGGAGCAGAGGTTGTCTTGGGAGGCTGTGATGAAACGAAAAGGTCCCATGCAAGCAGAAGGGTGGAACTGGGGGGTGAATCATGCTCTAAGACCCCCACAAAACTACCGATTTTCTACATTTATTTTCTGCTGGACTCTGTGAGCTGAAGAGGTGTCCATCCCCTACCACTTTCCATAGAGCCCCTTGTGGGGCTGTTCCTGATTTTAACTCACTTTAATAAAGATGATCCAGTTTGCTCAAACTCTTATGAGCTCATTTTGACAGGAAAGGCTCTGTAACAAAGGGGCTAATAATATCCTAGAGAGTGAGAATTGGAATGAACTGAGGATCATAAACTTGTCATCTCACATAACTACAGCCAAAAGAAGATGGAGAATCATAAGAAGGAGGTTGAGTTAGCCCTGAAAAACAGGTCTACTTTTAGATTTAGCAATTATAAAATCTGTAACTAGAAGGTGTGTTGTTTTCTGGTAAAAAAAATGCTGAAAGAAATGGAGTTAATGTATTTTAACTATTTTATAATCTCTTCAGATATGCATAGAAGGACCTAATCCTATTATTTCACATGTAAGGGATAGTAATATTTCACATGAACCATTTTCAAAACTGTTGCGTTCAGCAGAAAATGGATAGAATTTCCCCTGGGCTGATAAAATGGCAGCCATTAATTTGGGAGTCCATCAACCAGCAGTGGACTCATAGATCTGAAATAACTGGAAAATGAACAGGCAGGGAACTGTGCTGCTTCTAGGGATCATTTTAGAGGTGGATTAATGGGACAGCGATTCAGAAATGGATCCCTGATGCCTGGATAACAAACCTGTTCCATAAGGCTCGACCCCAAACAGCAATAGGGGTGTTGAGGGGTGCATCAGATGACATCTGTCTCACACACAGAACCCAGCACAGTCAAAGTTAAACAAACACCACAACTGCCAAGGTCGGGGGCATGGAAGTTGTGTGTCAAGCCAGACCTTTGGGATGTTATCCTTCTCCCTCAAACACAATGTGAAGGTCTGGCCCCTTCTTTTCAGCATTACTTTTCTTTTAATTGGGATAAGTAAGGCTTGTTTGTATAAGAAATACAGCAACTTTGTGCTGGGCAGGAATGGCAGAAGTGAAGCTGACAGGAGGCAGCCGGACTACAAATTAAAATTGAAGCACACCAGTCCTTTCTCATTCCACCAGCTCAGGAAAATATTGAAAGTAAACCGCTGGCAAGTCGGCAGTGAAAAGCAAATTAGATTTGGGACCAGATGGTGTAGATCAGTATAATACAAGTTGATGTCAATAAAGCAGTGTGATTAACGCTGCCAAGAATATCACTCACGATCTTTTCCAATTTCAGGTGTTATTTGTAGCACAGGTGAGGCGCACACAGATGCATGCACAGATCATTTTGGAAAGTGGGATTTAATTGAATCTCTGTTCCAAAAGAAAGTCTGTGTCCAGATTTGTCTGGCAGTGTGCAGGCACTGGAGACTGTCCCAGAGCGGGGAATCTGGGGCTGAGAAGGAAAAGAGCAGCACGTAGGGTTGTCTGATCTGTGTCTGACCATGAAGCTCAGTGCAGGACTTGATCCCGAGCACTGAAGGCTTGCGTGTCTGATAATTGGGCAATGTGTATTAGGTTTATGGATGTGATTTCAGCATGCTTTATATCATTCCAATAATTATAATTTTTTTTATTTCTCAGTAAATAGGAGTGTATCTAAGTAGAGTGTTACCTCATCAATATTGGCTTATTCTTCTCAAACCCTTCAGTGTTCGTGGGTGTTGTCAGACAATAATCCTTGAGACTCTTCATTTTCAGAATGCTCTGTGAATTAATTACGAAAAATATTTCATATAGTCAATAGTCTCAGTGTTTTAGTTCATCTTCTGATGGCACACTGAAATTCTACATGAATATCTGATAGGAAAAGAGGTTTATGTAAAATAAAGGCCTCACTATTGGATTAGATACCAATCTGAAAAACAGAGTTGTAAAAGATGAGTTTGATGAAAGAATGAAGAATAACTTTAAAAGTGAGTCACATTGTTTTGAGTGATGTAGTTGTTTTCCAGGAAAAATCTGTTGCCAAGGATCAGGGCATCTTTGGCAAGCTTAAGTGTGCAACAACATCCCTTCTCAGTGCTGAACTCTTTTCTTTTGGATGTTTTTGGTGAGGAACTTGGTAGGAGACTTCAGCTTTTCTCAGGGGATGAGTATCAGCTAAAAATGACTTTTTGCCACCTTTGCCCCCAGGCAGACATGGAATAGGCCGTCTCTGAGGGTATATAGACACTTATTCTTATATCCTATGCATTGTCATAGGGATTTAGACATTCAGATAGAAAATCTGACCTTTATGGAAGAATATTTTGTTCTCTGACTCTTGCCTTTTGGAATATATTTTTCGTGACTTTGATATGCAGGTTCTTCGCTCTCTGGATGTGCCTTTTTTGGCTTTTCTTGTGCTCATTAATCACATTAGCCATTCCTAGTCTTTGTAGCACACTGGGAGTTAATATATTCACTCCCTTTTGTGTGTGTTTATAAGCCATGTGTCTTCCCTTTGGTTTGTATTGACTCTGAAGGCTGAAGTGAGGATCAATGGCTCAGATTATTTCCTTGCTGTCAGCTATTGACTTTCTCTCAGCCTGGTATCAGAGCTCCTTTCCCAGGGTGATGCTGGCAGGGTAGGAATAGGAGGGGCAGCTGAGCAAATGCTTCACAGATATCTTGCAGTTTATCTCAAGGCATCTTTAACTGAATGCACATGAAGATGAGAGAGAAATTGCCAGACACCTGCAAATTAGGGTGGAAAATTAGAGAGGCTGAATTTCTCTATCAGTGATGCCAAAACTGGGATAGCTTTTGCCCCAAGAGGTTTATTTGTTTATATGATGATTGTTGTTCTGCTCAGATGGTTTTGAAGCTGAAAGTGATTTCTTTAGCTAAACTGCTGTGCAGGTTGGGCAGTGTGAATTCCCTTCACTGCAGCAGAAATAATCAAGACCAGTATGTGTGGACACAAAATCCTCCAGTTTCTGGAAAAAGGCTTTTCCTCCATTCATCTACTGTACTGTGAGTTCTTGATTCATAATTCTCTGCTATATCTGTAATTATCTACATCAGAGTACAGTAGTCACAATTTAATTCCTAATTAGAACAGCAGCATTTTACCTTTTCTGCCAAAGATGATGCTCAAGTGTCAAAATAGAGGAAAAGGGTAGATACTTTCAAGGGAAAGTGAATTTATTGGAATATTAATAGCTTCATCTTCTACTGTAACAATAGTCTGTCTTCCAGAGTTCCCAGTGTTTTACAGGGAAGTAAACATTTTTATCTGGAATTCTTTGGGCTCTGAATTACAAATTATGAACCTTTAGGTGATGGCATAGATGTGGAGGAGAAAATGATGGAGTAATAGGGAAAGAGAACCTGGGTGTGATTGAATCTCTGAAGTACTGGCAGCTGACTCTGGAAGAAGACAAGCTCCTATGTTGGTCAGCATCTCTCCAGTTTGGCTTCTTTTCCCACCTCCACTCCTGAGGATCAAGAGACTCCTTTTCAAAAGGAAAATTTCCACTGACCACAGTGGAGTGGAGTTCTTGGCATTGCCCCAGGGCTGGAAGACGCAGTGGGAGAATGTGTGTGGCAGCCCTGACCCAAGGTCTGGGTGCCAGGGTGGGAAGCTGGAGAGGCAGGTGGGATGTCTTGTGTCCCTGAGCCACAGCACTGAGTGTGAACTGGGATCCACTGCTCTGCTGGGTGCCCTGGTGCTGTGGGCGTGGGGGTGGTGGGAAAAGGCTGGAGGAGGGAAGGATGAGTGTGTCCATGGGCTGAGAAACACCTTGGGTTTGGGTCTGACTTGGGTTAGCTTTAGATACTGAGTCTGGCTGATCTGTCAGTGTTGGAGCTGTAATTGGGCAGATCAAGGTGTCGGGGGAATTTAAAATAAATGCATTGATCAAAGGCAGAGTATGGTTTAGGCAGCTGACCACAAAATTGGCACAATCTCTATTTCGCACAAGGGAGATCCTCACAGATCTTCCTGGGCTGGGATCCAATCCTCCCCTCCTCTCCCCAGGCTTATTTTGTTGGTCAGCTCAACCCTACGTTTTCATCAACACAGCCCATCATTAATGTACATACCTAGCTGTATGTAAACACAAATATATAAACTAACTTCAGCTAGGATGGAAAGATAAATAAGCGCCTTTAGCAGAATTTCCCCTCTTGGATCCGCCTGAAAGCAGACAGTGGAGTTGGTTGTTTAGCCCAATTTAGTTTTCATTTAACCAGACCAGAGAGTCTATATTACAAATGACATGTGGCCACCACAGTAGCAAAGTCGCTGTTTACTTAATCAAACATGATTAATGCATTGGTTTTACATTAGGATCTGCTTTTCTCCATTGTGGGAGTAGTCAGGGGATTCTCTTTGTCTGCTAGCAAGGAAGAACGTGTTTTTTATCCTATCCTGCTTATCGTGCAGTCATGTCAGCAGTAAAAAATGCCTTTTAACATGCCTTCTTTTATCAGTAGAGAGATCAATACAGCAACTTTCTGAAAGCATAATTCAGTTACATGTGTTGTGGGAGACTAACGTGAGCTCTCTTGGCGAGGATGCTTTTCAGATAGCCAGGGAAAGACATCATGGACTTTATTTCAGAGCAGGGTAAGATTAAAGGGATTTGAAGTGTGCTTTGAAAATATCTTATAAAGGAGGATGGTTCAGGCTTGCAGAGGGATCTGTGTTCCAGAATGGAAATCAAGCATTGCCGCAGATAAAGTTTGCCTTTGCATCAGTGGTGGAACCAACGAAAAAATCTCTGCTGCTGTGTTGGACCTGAACCTGAAAATGACAGTGGTGGATGGTGAGGACAGCAGGTAGATTGATGTGTTGGCTTCAGGAGAAAGCCACCACTAAAATGGAAAGTTTTCACCCAAGAAATAACTGTAAGGACTAAACTCTGCCCAGAGATCAGCTGAGAGATTTTAAGGGATTTTGAGAGGTGTTGGACAGACATCTGCACAGTGAACCTGTGCTTGGTGAGTGAGGACTACTGAAGCCATTGAAGGAGGCACTGGGGTGCACCGTGATCTTTTCTGCTGTTTTATCTTGGGTAAGACATGCTGCTAAAAGAAATACAGCAGCACTATTTGATGGCTTTTCCTGGCAGGAAAATGAGGAGATGACCTGAGTTAGAAAGTGGGCAACCACTTTGAGTTTGGTTGGGGCATCACTACAAAGGGCTTGAAAAATACATGTCAGGTGTGGTGTAGAGGGTTTTGAAGCACCACCTGTCATAGGTCTGGATTTTATTTTCCCATTTATAAACACCAAGGAGGCTTTCTTCCTGCCTTGAAAATTCATGAGTCCTCCTTGATTCCAAGAAATGCTGGGCCAGCACCTTCCCTTCATTGTCACCCACAGTCCTTAATAACCAGTCAGGATAAATTTAATAACTTGCAACTACTTTTTTATAGTGTGCTCACAAAATCTCATCTTGAATCAGGAGAGACATCCATAAAAGCTACTGAAATCCAGAATATTCATCACATAAGTGACTGTAACATGTTTCTTCTTTTTTCCTGATGACTTTGCTGGCCTTAGCACATTGTCAGCCTTGTGGGGCCTCACTACCTCTCTACAGGAATGTTTTAATTTTCAGACAGATTCCTGTACTTGTCATTAACATGTAAATACATCTCATAAAGCACAGAAATGAACTAATAGTTACAGCTTTTCCAGCCATTAACACGTGTGATAGTTAAGCCTGATTATGAACTTCACCTCATTGGCAACACATTTCTGTGGGTCTCTGTGTTTCTCTGCCTGCTCTGAGCTGGACTAACTTGGGAGTCCATAAAGCTAAAATCTAATTAATTAAATAGCAGCATTAGTGCTTGCACTGGGGTTAAATGTGCCAGGGAACAATTTTTTCCAATTCTCAAATAAATCTGCTTATTGAAAATATCATCCCAGAAATAGGAGTCTCTGACTTTGAGAGATGCCCTGGAATTTAACAGCCCATTATTTTTATATGGGCAATTTATTGCAGTCAGAAGTGATACAGTTCACGGAAAGCGGGTGGATGGATGGCTGAATCATTCCATCACCTGTCATGACTCATTCCCATCATTTCCGTCTCCTCACGAAGGGTGCATAAACGTGTCTGCAGACCTAACCATGGCCCAGAGCATCTCATTAAAATATTGCCTCTGTTAGGGTCAGAAAAATGGTTATGTGGCCCCATGACTAGATGCAGAAGAGAGGAGGGGTTGACATCTTGACTGCTTCATTCAGAGAAGGGTGTCCAAACCAAAAGCACACCAAGGGACTTCTGCCTGGGCTTTTTCTTCTCACCTTTGCAGGCAATTTCACAGCTATGATTCCTTTAGGAGTATTTTAGAGTAGTTTGGTCTGGCTGCTCTGTTTCTTGAGTTCTGCCTGCTTTCAAAGGTCCTCTCATTCTCTGGATGATGCTGGATATGGTGACCTTGTTGCTGGTAGTTCTGTGTCAAAATATGCTGATGTAGCCACTTCTCTAGATACAACCAGATGTTTTGGTGATAGTGAGCCAGATGACTCCTGTTGGAACTGTCAGACAGTGAAGTTAGCACACACTTCATATGTATTCTGTCCTCCTTCCTCAGCAGACTCCCATAGGGTGAATGGTGCAAACCCTTCTGTGGCTTGGCTTAATCCACCTTCAAAGTGTGCTTGGAGGGTTTATCCAGCCTGTTCCTCACAGCAAGAGCTCTCTCGACCCAAGCTCTCAGTTGACCTGCTGTGAGCTGACCTGGCCAAATGCCACGTGGCCAGAGTTCACTCAAGCAGAATTTATTAGCTTGCAGAGGGCACTGCATAATCCGGTTACACAACTTCACTTTTGGAGCTGCCTTGTGTCTGGCCAGGTTGGAAGATGGGTAAATGTCTCTGGAAAATTATCTATTATTATTTATTAACAATGAAATCTTGTTATTTGCTTGCTGTAATAGCTCAGAAATCTAATCACTGATTAAGATTGCACTAGGGTAGAGATACCTCAAATAGGGCAGCAAAAATACGGTGTGTGGAAAGGAATTTATAATCTGGATGTCACACACCCTCAATAGCAAAGGGAGCTTCTGGCTGAGCCCAGCAGTGATAAGCTCATGCATCTGTGTGTTTTGTGAAAGAAACATGGTTTCAGTGGGGAAATGAAGGCATTCTGAGGCTCAGAGCAGGATTGGGACACACAGTAGGTGCTCCGTGATGGATCCAGGCTCTGGGACTGCATCCCTGGAGTGCAGCGAGGCACGAGCAGGTTTGAGTTTGCCAGCCCTTGGCCTCTGGTGGCGCTCACAAAACACGAGCAATCCCTGTCCTGTGTCTTCCCCGGGTCTGTGCCTTGCAGACATCACCTCAGCAATTGTTGCTGGCTCTTCCTGAGCTGAATCCTTGGCTTCCTGAGCTTCATCCCTGGCTCTGCGTGGCGATGTGATGTAATCGTGCGAGCGCGGCCCCTTTATTGCGCCGGGAGCATAATGCCCCATTATTCTCCAGACAAGGGTAGGGGGAAACAGCTGTTTTACTGATTAAGTAAATAAAAGCATGACTCTCCAGTCCTCCTCCCTCGTCCAGCACGCGGAAATCTGCCCAGACTCTGCGCATCGTCACCGTCCACTCAGCTCCTTGCCCCCGAGTGCCATGAAAGCAGGCAGTGCCTGCAGCTGGAATGCTGCCCTCGCCTCGCTCGCTCTGCTCCAAGTGGTTTTGTGAGTCAGGCGCTTCGCTTGTGCACAGAAACCCCTATTCCATCCTGCCTTTCCATTCGCTCATGCCCCTCTGCTGCCAAAGTAACCACGGCAGGGGCGGCGCGGGGGGGTGGAGGGGAGGAGAGCGGCGCTGCCAATCTCTCATTAATTTCTAGATGCAGAATGATGGGGGTGATGCATGTGAGAGTCTAATAATAATGACCTGAGGTCCCAGGCACGGCGAGCAAGGCAAACTTCTTTAACTAACAACTTAATTATAATAAATTTGAGTCTAAGAGCACCAGGCAAGTAAATCAATCAACCCGTGCAGGCGGGCTCATTAAAACTAGCAAAGTACAGACCATAAAGGTCATCTTATTAGAAAGGATTAGCATTTTCCAGTTAAATCCTTTGCTGCCCATAGGTGCTAGGAGAGAATGTGCATTCCGAGGTTCTCTGTTGTTGCAGTGGTAAAGGGTTGGCCCTGCACAGCAGTAAATGCCTTCAGTCCCCACGGTCAGGCTCTTGGCTGGCAGTGCCAGTGGGCAAGGCTGGATAAATGCTGGTGGATATTTGCCAGTCTGGCCCAGCTGTGGGTTGCCAACTGTCCCGTGGAGCAAGCGAAACACGATCAGGGCTGAGGTCTTTCTTGCAAAATACGAGTCAGCTTGCTCTCCAGGCTTTTCTCTAGTCCTCTCTTACAGACTGAGACATCACCTCAGTAATTGTTGTTGGCTCTTCTTCCCATGACTCTTCCCTGGCTGTGTGGGATGTCTCTTTTCCTGTCAGGTCTTAATATATTGTAGCCCTCGAGCAGCATTTTCTATCTTTGCCTTTCTTTCCTGGCTGCATGATACAGCACTTTGGGTTTTCTAGTGCTTTGAGAGGCAAATTTTCACAGACCCAATTATGATCTTGTTCCTTTAGGAGAGTATATTTACCTTGGAGGAAACATTAAACTGAGAACACCTATCAAAACAGCTGGCATCCTTCTTCCTGTTTTCCTCTTCTGTCAGATACAGTGTTGATGGCAGGAGAGGCGTTTTTTTCCCTTTTCAAACTTTCCTCTGCCCACACTTGCATTCCAGTGGTGACCCTCTGCCTGTGCAGCACTGCTCACTGCTATCGTGGAAACGCGGTATGAAAATTCCTGTGTTTTCCATGGATCCTGAAGCCTGCAGGGGATGGTGCTGGAGGGGTCTTTCCTGCTCCTGCATTGCATTTCGGATGGAAACTGATTTTTTGAGAAAAAGAGAAGTGTATCACAAGAGCGTCTGTCACTGGTTGAGCAAAATATCTGGAATTAAGAGGATTTTTTCCACAGAGAGACAACTGCAGTTAGGAAAATGGGGAGGAGCAGGCTACATAGACCATCCCGTGCTGCACACCCACAGCTCTGCCCCTCTAACCCCCTTCTTGATGAGACTGTTCTCTCCCATTAGATGGCCACTACCCAGTGCCAGCAGCTCAGTCAGCTGGTGAGGAGAGTGGACACATGGGCTCAGGCTGAATGGAACAGGCACAGCTCATGGCACGCTTCCCTCAGCTCCTGCTGTGCCCAGGCAGCACTTTAATTGCACAGCAGTTTACAAATAACTGTACTCCGTAGGATGGAAGTTTCCCTGCACTATATTTGATCCTTTCCAAAGGTCTTTTTCTTTTAAGCCCTGGGAGGTCTCGGGGGCATGTAGGAAATTAAGCAGAGCCTTGCAACAGTTCAGGAGTTCTTTGAGAACAAGGAGTTTTGTGTTGGGAAATATGGTGGGAGAGGTAAGGATGAGAAAAAGCGGAGCATCTCTTTTATCCCACTAGGCTTCCCTTCTGCATAGGAAGTACTGAGGGTCTTTCCTGCTCTGCTTGACCCATCAGCAGAGCACATCACAGAGAGCTACAGGCTGCCTGGGGGAGGGGAAAAAAAAAAAAAAGAAAGAAGAAAATACTTATTTTCTACTGTGTTTCCAGTCAGCCAGCACTGTGCTGCTTGAAGATCCTGTGCTATCTCTCTGAAATAGCAAAAAACTGCTGAGCAGAAGGAATGGGTTTTGAGATTGTCCTTGATAGGGAAGTGCTGGCAAGTGGCCACAGGTAGGTGTCTACCAGTCTGTGCTCCCTCATCAGCTCCAAGGGTTTGCTGGGGAACCTTTGGATGTCATCACTTAATTTTTCTGCATCAGGCTTATGATTTGGAGTGTGCAGTACTTAACACTGTGCATATCAGCTAAGATGCTTAGATGAAAGGTGCTGCTGACTACACAAATGTATTTCAGCTTGCTTCAAGAGCTCAGCCTTCCGTGCTGCAGGTGAGTGCAGAGTTTGGAGCCACTTTTATACCTTTGCCTTCAGGTGCCTTCAGCTTCATGCATCCCTTGAGCCTCTGACTGGCACCAGCTTTGCATGGTTTTGTCTTGATGAAGGAGTTTCCACAAAAGAGGAGGAGCCATTTGTGCTCCCCATCTGTAGCAATCTTTCCTACTACCACAGGGGCAGGGACACAAACTCAGGTCAGACCCAGTACCATCATCACTGTGTGAGTTCTACCTGCCAGTGTGATCAATGCAGGATTCAAAATAGCACAGTTTAATTGGAATACTGTAGAAAATATGTATTCTTTTTTCTCTTATTTCTTCATATTTTCCACTCACTGCCTCCCCTTCACATCCCTTTAGCCTTTGCCCAGAATTCACTTCAACCCACAGGCTTCTTCTATTTTTCCCTTTTTTTCTGGGAGGTGAGGGGTTAAAACAATAAATATATTGGTTCCTGTTTTTCCTCTCTGCAGCTCCTGAGCTCCAGCTGGGTGCAGACATGGAATAGTAACAAGTCCATGGGAAAGGCTCATCTTCTCACAGCCCTTGCAGCAGCACTCTGAGCTCAGTGTGAACTTCCCAGAGCACAGAGGCAGAGCTGAAACCCTCACTGATGCTGCCAGGAACTTTCTGCAGGGATTAAAGCAATAGGGTGGAGATGAAGTGTGTGTGAACCCAAACTGGATTCCAGGTGTGTGTGAGGAACAGCGTACTTGGTCTTCAGCTGAGTTTAAAATATGTATATATACTTACATAATCTGTGGCCATTGGCAGCTGGCTCTTTATCATCCAGAGACACACAGAATGGAACTTCCAGGCCTTGAAGGAAAAACACATTTCTGGTGTAAGAGACAAACACGAGGCAGAGAGATCCAGACACTTAATGATAACTTGGTTTTGCTTTTGTTCTTTCACAGCAGGTGCTCTGTTGCCATGAACTGTAGTCCTGCTAAACACTTTCTGTTCCTCAGTAATTCCTGATGGAGCAGAGAGAATTCTGCATCCTTGCAGATGGATGGGTTTGCTCAGATTGGTGTCTCAGCCTGGGGAATGGCAAGAGAGGACAGACTCACCCCTGCACAAAGGCTGGCACGATGCAGGCAGTCTGGGTGGTCTCAGCTGGGTGCAATCCCATTTCCATTTCCCTTTGGCTCTGTGTGTGCTCATGGTGAGTTGCTGTGGCTCAGTTGTCACTGCTGTTTTGTTATAATAACCCAACTGCTGTCTCAAAGCCCAGTTCCTAACCTGGCATTAGGGAATGCCAGCTCCTGGGAGGTCTCCAGTGTGTTGTGCATGGCTTATCTCCTGGGGATGCAGTGGAAGGGAACATCCAGGTGATGGTAAGGTTGTGGCAGGGGGCCTCAGCAGGTTGGCACAGGTGTGTTGGCACTGCAGGGTGACAGGGTGACCTTACGTGGCAGAGCTGTTGGGCTTCTGTTCTGCTAAAAGATCCTAAAACTCAGAGTCAAAAGTACTGAAACTGGAGCAGGTAGGGATGAGAAAGCACTGATGGATGTTTGTTATGTCAGCTAACTGGGGTGGAAGTGCCAGGAAGGCAAATGAAATGAAATGCCCCACAATTGTGCCTGATGTTACCTAACACTGCACTCTTTGCAGTCACTTTGATTAAACACAAGACATTTCTTTATTTTCATGCATTCTTTGTGGAGAAAAATAAAGGGAGAAAAACAGAGAGCAATGAGACAGTCTGTACTTCCCTTACCCCTCGCCAAGCAGTAGAGAGCAGTGGGAAACAGTTAGCGAAGGTGTCAGATTTTCTCTAAGGGCAGTCACAAGGCTCTTGTGCCAAACACTATTTGACATTTAATTTAAGACCCATGTAAAGTAACAGCCAGGGCAGGCAGCAGGCGGAGCGTTCCAGCTGACAGACTGGCTCTATTTGCTTTAATTTCCTTAGTGCCATGGCCAAGTTTATCTGTGAGTGAGAAATACTCAGAGTATTATTTTTTTTTGTTAGCCCATCATGAAAAGAGAGCACTGTGCTGTGCTCAGACACCATTTTGGGCTTCAGGTGGCCCTCATTAGGGAACATAATGCAAGAGAGCTGTGCGCCAGCGCCGGAGGAGCCAAAGAAAGTTGTGCCTCTTTGATTAAATTCTGCTGAAGTCAAACACTCTGTTCCTGGGCAGAACTGAGCCATTCAGCAGGTTTAAAGGTGCAGAGAGGGGGTCTGTGTGTGGGGGTTTGCAGCCTCGGAGTATTAAGGTGAGGGGAGAGCAGGGAGAGCTTCTTCCTTCCTTAAATGTGGGATCAGGAGCACTCAGTGCAGAGGGGTTTGTGTGAGGAGGTGCCCTGTGCACGTGCAGAGGGACCATCCACAGCACCTTGAGGGACCAACCTGCTCTAGCAGAAGGTGTCCCTGCCCATAGCAGGGGGTTGGAATGAGATGATCTCTAAAGTTCCTTCCAGTCAAAACCATTCTATGATTCTGCTCTGTGTGGTTTGTGCTAGGAGCCCATGGATAGGGAAGGAAAGGTCAAGGGTGCTGAGGGGAAGATTGCAAAGGGGTTATTTGCATTCTAGTTTCTTTAGTTTTCCTGTTGGAACTGAGAAAACTGATCTAGTGTGCTGCTGTGGAGGTGAGATGGGAATAAAACCTTCCTGGAGAATATGGAGGGAGTGCTGGGAGTTCATCTGAGGCCTGTGTGAGGAGGGAAGCAGTAGTGGAAGCTGTGCTGGCTGTAGCTAATACTGGCAAAAGGGAAATGCTGAGAGGTGCATGTAGGAATGAGTCAGAAAACATATTAGTTACTTGAATTTATATATTTTTTAAAGAAAATAAATGTGTTTAGCCAACAGCATGAAGTATGGTACCTCCAAGGGTACCTGTTTGGTGATGGAGATATAGAATTATTATGTTAACCACACAGATAAGGAGTATCAGCAGAGGAAAGTCTGTGGAAATAAGTGATTTGTCACACTGAAGACCAAAAGCAGCTGCAGAATATGAAGCAATGGGAGGAGAAGTGTTCCCCAGGCAGTGGGACAGAGACAGCAGCCTGCAGGCAGCACTGGCTGGGCGGAGGAGCACTTGGCTGCTTTTCCAAGGTCATTAGGAAGTCTAGACTTTCCCATAAAAGGGTCCCATTTGCTGGAGAATCCTTGGGCTAGCACTGCCCTGAGGGCTTCACAGAGAACTTAAAGGCATCCAGAACAGCCTGGCTAGACTGAGACACCTTCCCTGCATTTTTCTGTGTGTATGGACCTTGGAAGACAACTTTGGGGCGGCCTGGCAGGAATGATTTCCATAGAACATGCAGCCTGCCCCACCAGAAGGCGGCTCTGGGGCTGGCCCACCTGGTGGCTGGGACACTGCTGTTCCAGACTGGCTGGGTTTAGCTCCTCTTCAGGTTCCTCGCCCAGCAGACACAACAGAGGAGCCAAAACCAACTGCATTCCTCCCAGAGAGCCAGAAATTAAAAAACTGCTTCTGTGTGCTGATGGACTTGAGGAACTCTGTATATGCAGTTATTCCCGAAACTCAGAAAGGAGACTTCCACCTTTGCTACAAACCTCTCTTGGTGCCTCATCACTGGGTTGTTTGACCAATTTCTTGATGCCATCCTATGGCTTTAAGCACTTTAAATATCAGCTGTCCTCCCTATGTTAGAGAGCATCTCTGTCTAGCACAACATGTCTGGAGAGAGCTTCTCCATAGCAGTGTTCAGAGCAAATCACAAGCCCAAACCCCTCTAAGACCACAGAGTGTGCTCTTGTTCCTGTTAACAGGGGCTGCCAGCTTATGCTGCAACTCACCTTGTTAGGAGAAACCAGAGGGAGATGCTAAAGGCAGGGAAAAAATGAGCGCTGCTTTCTAATTGAGTCAGGGAAAAAATAATTCCAAGGTGTGTTCAAGAAAGTGTTTGAATGCCTGGAAGACTGGAAGTTGTTGGATCCCATTCTTCTTGCAAGCCCAGCTATGCCATCCTTGTCTTAAGGCCCCCTTGAAAGTCAGTGTCAGGAAGACAGGCCAGGTGGACTGAATCAGTATTTGTTGATGTGAACGGCCCCTGGGGACAGACACTGCTGTCCACCCCAAAAAAAAACCACCCTGGGGGCTGCAGTGGTGGACAAAGAGTGTGGTCAGGCTTCTGCCCAAGGGAAACAGTTTGCTGAATGTGAGAAACCTTCTGGCATCTGCACAAACTTGGATGGTGTCGCTTCAAGCCTTGAGGAGTTTGCTGTCTAACTGGGACCAGCAGTGTGATTTGGACAGCCATAACACAGCTGGGGCTGATTCCATCCTGGGAAGGTGTGACTAACCCAGGGCCATTGCAAAGTGGTTTCTGTGTGTATTTACTGTATGTTTTTGTGGCAGGATTTCTTTCTCATAGTTGGGTCTTCCTGAACAGCAGTTGGATGTTTCAGCGAAGAGAAGAATGTGTACTAAAAATCAACCAACATACCACTAAGTGGGAAGGAATCCTGGCTAGCACTAGGGGAGCTTCCAAAACTGGTGTTTACCTTTGCTTTGCTTTTAGCAATCCAATTTCTCTTTGTGAGTTGTGTGTGCAGAAGGGATAATCTAAACTGAGTTTATCACAGCAGCAGAGCTGGAGCAACTCCAAGTACATTGGTCTATATCCTGGAAATAGGAGACTGCTTATCCAATTATTTGCAGCTTGTTTTCAAGGGAAAAACGATTGACTTAAGTCCTGCACAGGGTCAAATCCTGTTAGAGTGTGTTATTTTGTCCTTTGGAGTGGGATGTAGTCCCAGGTTTCATGAGATGCTGTTTTGCCTCCTGGGATTGTTGAAAAGCTGCTGGGTCAGACTGGGGATCTTTAGTCTTCAGATGGGAAAGTACCTCTCTGTTGGAGTGAGAAATGAGGCTTAAAATACATGTGATAAGCTTTATCTTCCTGTCCCAACCCTTTTCACCCACTGCCATGATTAAATTTGTGAGAAGAGTCACAGTAATAAACAAACTATATATTATTGAGGGTAAAAACTCCCAGGAAGGAGGCATTGAGTGATACAGAGATACAGGCACACTTAACAATGAAACAAAGAGACAGACTTTGGCTGAACATCAGGAAAAACATACTGAGAGTGAAATAAATTTGGCTATAGGACAGCTCCCAACAACAGTAGCAGCAGTCCTGTTACCCAGACTAATTTTAAACACTCCTGTAGGCATCACTCCCATCTGGGCCTGGTAAGAGAAGATGTCAGTCATGCTCGTAGTTTGAAGATGTAAACCTTTTCTTTGACCCAAAGTTTTCCATGCAAATTTTTTTTTTTGATCAATGGAGATAATTTCTTTCCATTTGAGCCATTCTCTTCATTTCATAGCAGTTTTAAAAAGAAAAAATCACTTTGGTAAGGTGAGGACAAGGGAAATTTGCAGCTGTTTTAATGTGGCTTTTCCTTTAAAGGGGTTTGGAATCAACCATATTCAGACCAGATTTTTGCACGAGGCAGCAGAATCAAGATGAGTTGGAGGATGATATTAAAAGACAATTTTCTCTCCAGTCCCTATCACAAACCTGCATCTTCTGAGGTAATAAGTGGGGCTGCACAGACTGGTAGTATCTGATGCTCCTTGCCCTCACACAAACCAACCAGAAAGGAGTAAGGAGTCAGTGTTTGGCCAATGATGTGGATACTCCACATCAGCCACAGTCGTCTCCACATTCTTGCTTCTTCCTTCTTGTACATTTTTTTTCCTATGGCCAAAGCGAATCCAGGATGAAAGCCCTGTTACTTATTCACTGGGATTAAGCACTGAGGAGAAGAGGTGTGAGAGGTAAGGAAAAGATGGTGCAAATGACTCAAGCCCTCCTTGAGTGCCTGTGTGGGCAGCCTGAGGGCATCCCAGGCTGTTGGTTGGGAGGGCATGGTGCTCCTCCCCGGGCTCCTGGCCATCTGGAGGGGCTGCATGGTGCTGGATGGTTTTGTGTTTGCTCCCTGGCTTAGTCTCTCATAACATGGTTTGCAGCACATATTTTGTGATGTGAGAATGTGCTCTCTGTTCACTTCTAATGCACCTGTTGGTTCCACAAACTAGCCTGCCAATTAAACACAGGAGTCAAATCCCACAGGGAGCTTGGTTGCTTGTGCTGGAAGATGTATGTATGTAATAAATGGTACTATGAGGTATACACCCAAGCCTATTTATGAGTTACCATATGAGGGAGAAAGCATGGTCAGAGTACTGAATAGGTTCAAATAACATATGGATTTATATGCTAGATCCACCTTCCAAGCCTTTGTTTCATCCTGGGCAAGTTGTTTTAGCTTCTCTGGGCTTCAGATCCTCTACTGAGTACATCTGGGATGATAAAAAAATTCTTTTTATCTGTTTTTTCTGCTCTGATTCCTCTTGCTCAGAAAAAGAAAATGCCTCTCTGTACACGTACTTGATTTTGTTGGGATTTTTACGAACACTCAGGTGCTGCTGTTGCATTTCTGCCTGTACCCTTGCAGAGCAGAGATGATTCAGGAGCAGAAGCAGAGATACTCCTTTGAGTTCCCTTTTATGTTTAATCGTTGGCACCTCCTCTCACAAGTAAGTGAGCTGTATTTTAGTCATCAGATTGGAACTAAACTTTGGTTTCCATGGAGGTCAGGTACCTCAGTATTCAGCAAAGTCCCGCTATTACTCACCAGGAGAAGGGCAGCCAACATTGTACCTCAGCTGTAGCTGACAGGCAATTTATATGGGACGAATCCCTTAACAGTGGGCTTCAGCCTTTCCTGAAATCTTATCCCTTGCCTCTCCATGCGAGCGGGGCTGCTGGCTTCGTGGAGCAGCTCATTCCAGACAGATGCTGACAACTGGAGCTGAGTGGTGCTGAGGGAACGTGACACAAAGCTGCAGCAAATGTATTAATTGCGTTGCTTGGGGAGGGCTGGATTCTTTCCCCTGCCCCTCCTTTCTCTCTGCCAAGGCTTTGTGTGTGCTGGGAGCCTTGCTGGGTTTTTCTCGTGTACGGCAATTAACGAACAGAGCCCGGAGCTCTGGGCATCTGCTTCACATCCCGGGAAGGTGCGTTATTAACCCGAAAGGATTTGATACCCTCCCGCTGTGTCCCATTTTCTCGGCTCTTGCCTGGTCCTTCTATTTGATTCAGCCTCCCAGGTCCATTAAGATCTTCACAGTTGCCCATGCACAAACCTGACAGGCTCATGGGGAGATTCTAAAACGATGCTGGTTCAATTAGCAGGATATAATTTGCCCTTTGGTGAAACCCTGGGCTCCCCTGCCAGGCTAAGCACTCGCTGCCAGGGCACTTAGCACAAGGAGGAGCATTCCCATCACATCTTTCTCAATAGCAGGTCACGGAAACCATGAACCCAAGTAGCTGCTGTAAGAAAGGAATTGTATTTTTATCACAATTTTATTTTTCCTCATGAAATGAGTTTTAGAGAAACCAGAAAGCTCAGTTCGGATATTTGATGTGAACAAACCAGCCGGCAGCTGTAGTTTTTATTTTAGCCTGGGAATCCTGCTGGCTATTTTTTTTTCCTTCCTTCCCCATGAGCCCCTCTTGCAATTTGAGTTGTTGTGCCCTATAGGTCACAGACCAGTTTGCTATACAATTTTCTGTCTCTGTGTTGATCAAATGCTTTTCTGAATGATTTGCTGTTTGCTGTGGTTGTTAACCTCCTGAGTACTCAGTCTTGCTTCTCTCTCTCACCTCTGAGATGTGCTGAAATACCTGAAGAGATATCAATGTCAGATCATGCATATTCACAGTGGTTATTCCCCGTTCAGCTGCACAGACAACAATTTTCTCATGCTTGCCAAAAGCAGATATGAGTTAAACCTCGAGTGAAAGTGATATCCAGGATGGGGGGTGGGAAGGAGAATCAAGATATAATTTGATTTTTTTCTCAGCCTTCAGCCACTTTGGACAGTAGCTGTTCCCATGAGATCTTTTGTATATTAGCAAAGGGATGGATTTGCACGCTTTGATGGTGGAGCTTCTCACACTGGAGGAGGTCTTCTCCTGGAGAGATGATGTGGAAAAGGCTGGTGGCATCTGCCCCTGCTGGGGCAGGGAGGAAGTTTGGCCAGAACTGCTCTGAGAGCAGTGCCAGAGTTTGGTCTGGTTGCACTGCGTCTCTCACCCGGTGGGAAAAACCTGCCCTTAACTCCAGACTTGAGGAATGCTTTTTTTTTTTGTGTTACTTCTCTTTCCCAGGAGACTTCCTTGGGTTTATAAATGACTGCATTTCCCTTCGGCGTGACAGCTGCAGCTTCACCTCTTCTCGTGTGAACCTGGAGTCAGGTCAGGCTAAAATGCTGAATCTCTCCTTTCTCCTTCCCCTGGTTCTCTGGCCCCCTCCTTCCTTCCCCATATCAACCGCCTGGATTGCCATAACTTGAGGATTAGCTTTTCCCTGCAGGACTGAGCTGAAATGCAAGTGCTTTACTGAGCAAAACAAATCTCTTCAATATTAGCAAGGCAAAGCAAAATGCTTAAGCACATGTGGTTTTTGTTAGCTGACTTCTCCCCCAGCCTCATGTTTGGTCCCAGTGTCAAATTCCCTCTTAAATATGCTTAGGAGGTCACAGAAAGCAGGTGAATAGTCATACAATAAAAATCACATCACACCTCTTAAAAAAATAAAAAAAAAAAAATATACATCCCCTCTTTCAGTCTTCCCCCCACTCCACCCATTCCTATACACAGTAGAGGCAAAGACCTGATTATGCACTTAGTTGGAATGAACTAAAAATGAGTTTTCCTAGCAGGTTGGAGCACAGGGATGCAGTTGACAGATCAGGTTGTTGCAAATGAAGACACAGAGTAACAGGGTGCCCAAAGTTAAGCAGGTAAATATAGGTCAGGCTCTCAGCCAATGCAAGTTGTCTTCCCTGGAGTGATCCCACACTGCAGCAGGGCCTGGCTTCCAAAGGAATGTGCTGGTGCCAGCTGAGTACTTTTGGGAGCTGTATATTGAGTAAGATGCTGAGGAGATGGCAAAGGTATGTGTGCAGAACACACCTCTGAGTGCTCGGTGCAGGTGTGAGCAGTAAAGCTTGGATGGGGCTTTTGAAACCATGACTCAGTTCCTTTAGGAAGATCAGATACTGGGTTTCTGTTGTGTTAGCAGGGGGAGCAGAGCCAGGGCCCCAACACCCCCAGCAGTGCTGAACGGGTGGAAGCTCATACGAATCTCTCTGATTGATTTGACCTTATGAAAGAAATTCTAATAAAACCTTGAGGTCCTGGTAATGAATTTTATGAGCCCCCCCAGCAAAGGCAATACCTGTGCATTGGCAGATATGTGAACTAACTCACAGAAAGCTGGCTTGAGCAGTAGAGACAGCGTGAGAAGTGTTTGTGAGTTCAGTCTCTCAACGAACCCAGCAGCATTGCCTGAAGAATATTCATTTGTTTTACAGCCTAGATAGACACTTGCAACACCAAAGAAGCTGCGGAAGCCTGATCTCTGGAAGTGTTCAAGGCCAGGCTGGATGGGGCTTGGAGCAACCTGGTCTGGGTTTGAAAATAGAAGTTTGCACCTGTGGGTTTTATTCAGGTTGGTTTGTGTGTATACACTGATTTTAATGGCCCAAAGGTGACAGAGTGGCAAATAGAAATATTGAGGAAACTTCATTGTGTTCAACTCTATGCTTGGGGTATTTACTTCTCTCAGCAGAGCGCTAACATGTGAAAAGATTTTCAACAAAAGATTGTCATAACTCAAAGCCAAGACCTGCCTCTTGTTTTACTGAGCAATGTGTTTGACTCGTATTTGAGGTACCGTTTGAAAAAGAAGCTGTCATGGTATGTGCAGGTGTGTAAGCTATGAACCTTTGTATAAACCAGTGAATTTATTTGAGTTGAGATTTGATCTCGGAAGTTAGTATTTGGGCTGTGAAAACAATTCTCCCTGTTAGTCTAAGACAGATTTTCCTGGCAATAAATATCCTGGTTTTTTATCTTGATTACTTTTTTTTTTGTTCTCACAGCCCTGCACTCTGCTTCTGAGTCTTTAGTGCTCTGTAATTTCCAGTTTTTTCCTGATGTAAAATAGAGGATGGAGAGAGCAACTGAAACAATTGCAGTAGAGAAGGTTTTCAACCTCTGCCTCTGCTTGCTGGCATATACTGTGAGCCTTAAATAACATGTTTATCAAGTGGTCTGATATGTGATGTTCAGACGAATGCAAGTGTCGTTCAGAAGTGCACAGCCCTGCAATTTATATAGTAAATAGACCTTTCATGTTCAGTAAATTCAAAGTCAATCACCCTAGTCTCAGGGTGACAGTATTTTAAGCCATAGCTGTGCAATTCTACTAATTAAAAAGTTGGGAGGCAGAAAGGTCGCAATAATTCAGCCTATATCTCTCTGAGATTCTTTTGCCTATGGAAAAAGAAAGAAGCTAAACTTTTGGTGCAAAAATGTTTGACCTTTAATTTTTTTTTATTCTTTCACTGGTTATAAAATCCATGTAATTACTTCTAGGGACTCTTGGTGATTGTGATCATAGCGATTAGAAGCAATTAATTTGGAGCTTTAGTCTCCTAAATAGTAGATGGCAGTTACTGTAACACTTGCTAAACAGTGAGGGAAGCAGCCTTGGACCATGGGGTTCTTTCAGGGTGTTCATCTGAGACTGGAAAAGAAGAGTCCCTTGTGGTGGATGAGAGGGTAGATGTGCTTTCATGACATGTAAGTTAAGAGGTATTGGAAGTATTTTTTGCTTCTGGAACATGAAGGTGGGATGCTTTCCTCCTCTTTAAAGGAAATTGTAGCAGTAAAAAAAATGGAAGTGATAGGAATGAGTATTAGAATTTCATCCCCTAGTGAGAAATCTGAGATTATTATAACATCAACTTTTTGAAGAAAATCAATAATCCAGAGCTACCTATTTGAAAGCATACCAGAAGACTGAATATAAGGGGAAAAAACCCCAAAACATTCACAGGTAGCAGCTGAAAAGCGTGATTTTAAAAATCATTATTATTTTTGCAATTTTTTACCAGTGGTTGAAGTTTGCCATTAGAGCAAATTGGTTATGGTGGCAATATCCTTGCAGGGAAACATTGCTTATATCCAATGTGTTTATTTTTCCTAAGAACCTAATTTTCTGTTTCAACCAGGAGCAGAGTGCAGAGATCTGCATAACTTTATGGCAGCAAGTGTTACCCATGAGGTCATAGTGAAACACCCACTGCAGCCACCTCATGCTTTTGAGATCTGAGAGGATGAAGCACAGCTCAGCTGCCTGCTGTAACAAGAAGTAAAATAAATAAATAAAGATAGATAAATTACCAAGACAAAGTAATATGCTCCCCACACACCAGGAGTAAAAATATAATGGTGTCCTGTCCCTTCTGAGGTGCCTCAGAAGGAGAATTAGGGAAGACTAAGTTGTGCACTTTGGCAAATTCTGCCCTTTGCACTGCAGGATCTGCCAGACCTGCTCCAGCTCAGGTCCTCTGAGGGCCTGGGGCATTCACCAGTGATGGGGACAGTCAACATGGTGAAATGTACCATCGTGCTGGAGCAGGAAACTGGTTGTGGAAGTGTTGATGGCTTTGATCCGCTTGGGACCAGTCCCACAGGATGCCCACGTGTTGTTTATTAGTTACAGGACAGGAGCTTGGCAGCAGCAGTGGAGTGGAGGATGTAGTGAGGTGGAGAGGCTGGGGATGATGACAGACAGATCTTCCCACTCAGCTTGGGAGGATGGCGTTGCTCTGGGAGACAATCCTGTTTCTCTCAGCACAGCTGCTCAGTTTTGATACTCTACAGCATGCTTTTTTTTTATAATGAGGATTTGGATTTGGACCTTTCTGTCTCATTGTCACATGTCTTTCACTTGTCTTTGTGTCTTGGGAACTTGGTGAGTGAAGCTGGGTTTGGAGAAGGACCTGCTGTGATGATAAATAAGGTGCAACCAAAGCCATGGGCCCCAGATAATAGATGTTCCATTCTGCAGGATGCACCCGTTTGAGCAGTTTAATTTCTAACTAGTTAAAGA
Organism: Pachycephala philippinensis; assembly: GCA_013397055.1. NCBI lineage: Eukaryota > Metazoa > Chordata > Aves > Passeriformes > Pachycephala > Pachycephala philippinensis. The sequence continues at coordinate 119,559 of VWZT01013659.1, read as the reverse complement.
TCCTCCTTGTGAAAAATGACTTCCCATTCCCAACCTTATAATGAAAGTAAAACGGTGGAGAGACAGATGAGTTAGCACTCCTAGAAATCTGTTATGTAGCTGGGTGAGAAATAAAACAATTTGTCTCCTCCTTGACTGACTTTTCTTACACCAAATAACTGTGTAATTGTCTTAAACCCCGAGTCGAGAGCACAGTCTGGAGGGGAGAGGTTCTTATATTTCAGCTGGCTCCCAGCTGTTCATCTGGGGAGAACAAGGTTGCGTGTGTGAAGGGAATGTGCTGGGAACCCGTTTCTCAGAGCTATGATCCTTTTCCTGTTTGTCAGATGCAATGATTGTGTGGAATATGTTTTCTTGCTAAGTATTGTGTGAGATTCTGGCACTACAGCTGCCTCTGAGCCCAGGAGGAGTCCTCAGCTGGCTGAGGCTTGGGTGGACAGCGTGGGATTGTGCACTCCATGAGCACCAAGAGGAGCTGGCTGGAACCATGGAGCTCAGAGCTGCACCTTGGATGTGACAGTGATGGGGGCGAATGTACTCAAGAGCCAACGAGATATAATGACCCAAGTACTTAATATTTTAAAAAATTGCAGCACTAAAATTTTTAGTATTTTTTAAAATTGTTGAAACAATGCAAAGGAATTTTGTGGGAGTGAGACTACTTTTTTCTGAGTTTACTGTAGCTGAATATGTTGTTGTTCCTTCCTTACATCCCATTTTGAAGTGGTAATGCTCTCCATGTAGATTCAGAACCCTTCCTTACCATGCATTATATAGGCTGAATTTTAGAGCTAAACATGGCAATGGCTTCCCCTTAATGGAGAGATGGATATCTCTTCTGATTGTGCTGGAACTGATGGAGTTTGGACCAGGAAGGGGAAGAGACTTCAGGAAGTATCAAGAAGCCAGGTTTTCAGCACATGGCTTGAATCTTACTCTCTGTGTCTGTATCTTTGTAAATTGTTTTCTAAAAAATAACCAGTATTATTTGAAAAAGTGTGTTTTTTTCCTCAATATGTGGCATGTGAAATTCAGACTATTAGGTGTCTAAGTTTTATCCAGGGGTTAGCTATCTTTCAAGTCCAGCTTTCAAAACAATCAGTAGTTTATTGTGTTAGGACAGATTTCTTCTCTTCTGAGAGCAGATTCTATGTTATAATAGCAATGTTGATTGCAATCTTTTTAAAAGTTCGAAGCTGTGGTTTGGAGAAATTCGGAGCTCTCAGCATAGTGCAAACTTCCGTAGTTAAATCAATGAACTCCCCTGTTGAGAAGTGAATGACCAGAGGCTCTGTATCATCTCTGCTCCCTTTACATAATCCCAGCGGTGTGGAAAGTGGAGTTTCTTCCCAGAAATTAGCAAACAATTCAAAACAATGGGGGCACAATGAAACACACTGAACACACAGCCAGGGAGAAAGTTCAGGTTTGTATAATTTGAAAGGAGAGGAGGCAAGTCAGGAAGAAACACACCCTTGAAAAACCCAGGGGTGTGAAGGGAATTTCTGTGCTTTTCTCTCTGCTGCAGGGGCGAGTTGATGGCCAAGAGCAGGCGTTGTCCTGCTATGGCTCTTATGTGCATGTGGAACCTGCCTGACTCCTTTTGGGACTTGACTTTGAGGGCACGGTGAGTCTTTTTTGTCTCTGGAACACAGCAGGGTCCTGAAGTCACAGCTGATGTGACATCCCAGCTCTGAGCAATGAGGTTGCCCAAACCCATGGCAGAGAACAGGAGGGAGCAAGCTGCTTCCAGGAGCACCCAAGGATGCTTTAGGCAGCATTCTATTGACATCTTGGCATTGCTTTGGGGAGAGATGTTCTGTTTGCTGGTATTTGCCCCCTTCATGGATGGATTTCCTCCTACTCCAGGTCTTCATGCCTGAACCTGTCTTGTTAAGGCTTGATTATGGCTTAACTGTGTGAGACTAAGATGGGGGAAGCTGTCCCCTCAGCATGAGGCAGCAGGGCACAGGTTCATGCTTTACTCCACCTCCTGTGGTGATCAAGCTCCTGTTTCAGTAAAAACTTACCAAATGAGTTTGGCCAAAGTGTAGAGGTGTCTGTGGAGACACTTCTGTGCCTGGGGTTTTTGCCTCCAGTTTGCTGCCAGCCCTGGTGCAGGAAGGAATGAGCCCCTTGGCAGGTCGTGCACAACCTCTCCTGCCTGGCTCTGCCCTCCGTGCTCCCCCACACACGTGCAAGGTGCAGAGTGAATGGCTGGTTGCATGGGAAGGAGCTGAAATACACATGGTTTGGAGCCTGGTTGTATTAAAGGAAAGCTAATGACAGATATTTACATGGAAATGTCAATAAACATTTTCTACATACTTTTGACTGGCCAACTGGTAATGTATTCCTAATGGAAACAAATCGGATCATCAGTCAGCCCAGTGCCTTTGTCAGTCCTGAACTCCATTTAAAAACAACATTATTTTAACGTGTTTTTAAAGCACCTTTTCCTAACATGATCCAGAAGGCTGTGTAAAAACAACTTGGAATAATCTTGAAACCCATAGAAGGCCAAGCCAGAGAAAAGGAGCCAACACCTTTGGGCAAAGAAAACCAGAAAATCTAAGGAGAAGAGCCAGGAACAAGGGAGGGAATATATTTTCATGGAAAAATCTACCTCTAAAACAACATGCTCTCCAGAAAAGGTGGTTTTTTTCCTTGAGAAATCTCCATGTAAAATGAAAGCAATGCTGCATATATTTATTTAGTTTTCCCTATATATCTATCCAATTTTCTCATTGAAATAATATCCCATCAGTTGAGATAGCGCCTAGAGCCAGTGAGCTTTTGTCTTTGGAGCTCCCTCAGATTATGATCTTGGTTGTTCTATTAATGGAATATGAGATTAGGGAGTTTGGGTTAAATATGCCGTAAAGCAACAGCAGTGTGCAGCTCAGATACCAGTTTTATTTTTGTGATTGGTTAATCCATGAATTGAGGAGACCAGGTGTTTAAATTCCACACTCTTGATATTCCTCTAGCAGTGTCTCCCAGTCTGAGGGAAAACACAATCATTTGGGGCCACTGCTGAAGGAATGCTAGAGTAAAGCACAGCCCAAGAAAGAATCTTTTATGAAAATGGTACCTCTGCACTTGGTGTCAGTCCTGTTCTGAGCAAAATGACATCGAAATGACTGACAGCAGCAAAGATAAATATAGCAGCAGCACAGCAGGGGAGCTGAGATGAATAGAGGCATATTCCAGGGAGAGACTCCGTGACATCCTGCACTGATGTCACTGATGAACATCCTGAGCAGTGAAGAAGTCCCAGGATTTGCCCTGTTGGATTCAAAGGCATCGATGGAGTCTGAGGCAAGCTCCAAGGCACAGATTTCTCTTCATTTGAAGCCTGTTCTGCCCGGCCTCAAGTCCTCCCTGAAGATTTTCAGGTGTGGTCATGCAGGATCAGGAGCTCCTCGTGAAGTTGGTGCGTTCCTCTTTTGGAACTTCTGCACTGTTTATATTTGTTAATGCTCATCAGGACTTAATATCTGTTTGAAAGTAGGATTATTGAGCTCTGCTCTACTTCTTCTCTAGTAAGATCTGGAGCAGCCCATACCTGCAAAATAGATGAAAAAGAAAGAACAGTCAAGAAAAAAAAGTCAGCCAAGAGTTGGAAGCATTTTATTGTGCTTAATGACCCACCAGTAGTAGGTAGAATCCACTGCAAGGGTAAAAATGTAGTTTCCTGCCTTTCACTGACCAACACCTGTATAGTGAGTTCAGTCTGTAATTTTGGGGTGGTGGGAATGATGTAGCTTCAGGCATAGCTCCAATCTCTGCATCTAGTAGATGCCTCTTCTACTCATCTAGGTGAGGATATGTAATGAAATATGAATGATTACTGAAGATTTAACAGAGAAAACCTTTTATTTCTTTTTGCTTTTCTTTGCTTGTTTAATAATAACCCCAAGATTATTATAAACAGAGGTTGTACCTTGTCCCCTCTCCTTTTTGGATTTTCTGTGCATCTAGACAGACTAAGGCAAACCACATATTGGAGAACAAAACTTCTCTCTCTGAGGAGTTTTATGATGCACCTTTATATGATATTATACCAAAGCAGAGAAAATATTTATGGGAGAGTTAACCAAGCAGTGAGTGTATCTGTGTGCTCAGCCATGAATGCATGTGGACTCTCTCTGCAGGATAAAAAGCTTTTGTGATGGTTTAAGAAAATGTTGAGCAGCACTTTTCTGAATACTTGTGCTTTTCCCAGACAGCATTCAGAAATAACCTTTAGCTGCTGAAGCAAGAAATAAATAAAAAAGCAGCAAATTTTCTTTGATGGGGATTTTTTTTGGCTTCTGGATGAGCCTGGGTCATGTGACTGGACTGGGTTGATTTAGGAGCAATGCACTGCAAATCTCTTTGAGAGTGCTGAATTCAGAGGCTACGAGGCACTGCAATTAGATAGTGTTTGTAGGATAGGAGGATTAGAAAAAATAGTCACGTTACAGCTGCCTTGTGTCTCAAAGCTTGTTTGGAAACACTTTTAATTGGTCTATCTGTCATGCCATTCGTTTGGATTAAGAATGGCTGGTGCTCTGTGTTGCCCAGAAGCAATAATCTCAGCAGGACCATGTTCTCTTCACAGCTTCATTAACCTCTACAATAAACAGTCAAGGCTTTACAGTATAAATGTTCAGAGAAAATGTTTTGCAGCTCTTGTGTGGGCCATCTGTCTTCTGAGGTAGCCACGTGTGAATTCTAGATAGTTATTTCCTAAAGAGATGAGTACAAAAATCAAATTTTCAGGGGCCTGCAGGTATTTCAAGTGGACCCCAGCTCTACTTGTGTGTACATCTATTCCCAAAAACCTCTTGTGGGCTCCTTCAGCAGAGTTCAGTGTAGTAGGAAAGGCACTCCATGAGTGTGTGCTTGGGATGTCTGTAGCCTCTAGGCGGGTGGAAGTGAAAAGACAGGTTGCAGTTATTTCCCTAGAAAATAAACAGTGCTTTTTCACATGCTGCATCTTGCTGATTTTGGCACCAGACTGCAGCATGCCCTAGCTGGAGGGAAGAGCTGGGTGGAGAGACCTCATGGAAAGATCTCCTGGATAAGCTTCTCTTCTCATCTGGGAAGTGCTTTGAGAGAGGAGCAGAAAAGGGGAGAATAACCCAACCATGCAGGGACTTGGGTTTATAGCCAAAACTTGGCTGAGTGACCTGCAAATGGGGAGCTGGCTTTGGGGAACTGCATGTTCAGGTGGCCCTCTCAGGCAGTAACTAAGCTGTGCTTAAGACAACAAATTCCAGATAGAAAAAAGAAAAAACCAAGCAAGACAACAAAACTAAAAAAGAAAACCCCAAACCCACAAAACCTGCCAAAATACAGCAACAATAAATGTATTAATAGTAATTGGAAAAAATCTCAACGCCAAAATCCTGAAATGGTTTGGAGTGATGTGGGGAGAGAATGTGTGCCACTGCTTCTTCGGCTGTCTGTGCTTGACTAGAGCAGGAGTTGAGAGCTGGTTTATGAGGTTAGGTTGAAAGTGGAGTCGAGGGAAGGAATTTATGGTGTTCCACACTGGGATTTGGGTGTGAAGTAGTCCCTCAAGCTTTTAGGGTTATTTCTTTGAAAGTAATCCCATGATAGTCCTGTAAACCTGCCCTGCTGCTTGCTCTGCTAAGGCTCTCTGGGTGATCTCTCCATGATGGTCTGTCTTATAAAATATGCAATATCTGATTGAGCTGAGATTGATTCAGGCTGTAATGAGGTTGTATGTGTTAATAAAACCCCGTTAGGCTGTTGATACAGCAATGCTGCTTCTGTCACAAATTGTTTTAACTTCAGCTTGTGGCAAACAACTCTGGGCTCACAAAACAGAACTCACCATTGGCCTTTGAGTCATTTAATAATGACTAGAAACAACATTTTCAGGGAGACACTGCAAGATAAATTCCAGTTTCTACTTGGATGAAACGCCTTTTAAAATCCATCTTCTTTGTGTCTTCTGTTTGTCCAGGTACTCACAAGAGTTTTTATCATGCAACCTTAACTCAGCTGCCTTGTTAATTCTCAGCCTACAAGCAAGGAATGGGCACCTATCAAGTACATTTTTGGATGGCATGGAATTTTATTGGCACTGTGTATGCTTTTTGAATCTCCTCTTCTTCCCTTTCCAGAAATGCTTTGGGTTTGATGGGAGTCTTGAGAGGAGCTAGTCCACGGAATAGTAACCAGTTGTTTTATATACAAGCTGCTGGAAAACAGACAGGATCTCTTCATTTAGCTGAGATGGCATCTTCTCATTCTCTGGGTCTCCAGCCAAATTCACCCCAAAGATAATGGGTACCACAGGTAATTTAAGGAACAAAGAGCGTCTCCCTGCAGCTATGTGCAACTGCTGGTGGTTACCTAATCCTGCACCTGCACACAGTTGCTGATGGTTTCATGATCCTATCTCCAGCTATCTCACACAGTCCACTCACCTCTTTCACACTGCAAAATGTCTTGTATTATGGACTGTCTCATGGCTGGACACTCCTACAGGCCACTCACCTCTCTTTGCTCCAGGTCTAATCGAATTCCTCTTGATTTGATTCCCCTTTGGTTCTACATTTTTTTTAGTGTAATGAGAAAACACTCTTGTGCAAACCAGGTGGTTGGTGAGGTAGCTGAACCTGATTAGTATTTCTGAGCAACTCCATGAGACAATCTGCACTCATCCTTCCTCCCTGTTCCCTCTCCCTCCCGCTATTGCAAGATACTTTTATAGCCAGTGAGGTCATGCATTCAGAGATGTCTTGATGCAAACTTGTATCTGATAACGCATCTCTGTGAACAATTTCACATCAGCTTTCGGTAGCAAGCTAGGGTGTTCCCCGTTCCTTCATGTCCGCTGAGTTTCTTTCCTTGTGGAATTTTCCAATGGTGAAACAAAGTATCTATCAGTCAGGAATTATATCTGGGCTGTCAATCTCTTTTTGAATCATCTCACAATTTTCCCAGCTATTTAATGGTCTCAATCTATTTACTTCTCCTCATGTCTTGTCTACTTTCAGGAAGATTTTACTGGTCTATTTGTTGGTTACTGTTCCACTTTCTACCTTTCTCTTAAAACTCTGGATCGTATTAAGTGTTTGTGTGGAAACCAGCAAATATTAGTGGTGTGCCAGAGGTCATTAGCAGCTGTTTTAGATCCTAGAAACTCTTCCAGCCCTTTGCTCTAATTATGAGAAATAACAATGTGCACCTGTACTATAATTTTTATCAGCAGATCTTGAAATTGTTCATGAATATCTGTCAAATATTCACCACTTCTACATGGGAAGGTAAAAGTCTGAGTAAAGGGAAGGTCCAAGTCACCAAAGAAACTAAACTAATGCACTGTCCCTTTCATCCAGGCCAAGATGCTCTGGATCCACAACTCTGAAGGAGACACCTGAATTTCCAGGACAACACACTGGGAGAGCTTGGGATGTCAGTGTAGCACACAAAAGCCAGAATATGGAGTGGAAAGCAATGTAGTTTCAGAGAGGATTAAGGGTTTACACAGATGCCTCTCTGGGCGTGGGTGCTTTTGGGGTGTCTTATTTGCTGCTCTTGGAAATGAGTTTTTGTTGTTCTTTTCATGCTCAAGCTGCTTTTTTGCATTCTCAGAGCAGATGGCAAGAGAGACAGTTATATTTTCGGCTTGGTAATTCCTTCAGAAGTGAACTCCACCTTTCTGATTCCCTCCTCCTTTGTTCAAACCTCTGGAACATAATTAAAGTAGGTTAATGAATTCATAAGTCAATTAAAAATAGGTTGAAGAGGACCTTAAAGATAATCCTTTTCCACCCCCCCTGCCATGAGCAGACACCTTGCACTAACCCAGGCAGCTCAGGGCCCCATCCAGTGTAACCTTGAACACTTCCAGGGATGGGGCATCCACAGTGTGATAATGTGGATCTAAACTAAAGCTCTGAGGCTGTCTGACTTGTCCCTGTGGATTTGGACATAAACCCCCAAAGTAAAGATGATTTCAGACCCACTTGTAGAGTCACAGCAAGCCACATGAGCTTAATTCTCTGTGTTGAATTGGAGTGGAAAAATGCTCATTTGGAAGAGCCTGATTCATACATTACTTCATGTCTGAAACAATTTTCGTATTGAGAAGAGATTATTTGCATTTGATTACTAAAAGCTGATGTTTAGCCAACAACTATTTATATTTCTGTATGAGGGAGATAAGTGATTTCAGTTATTAGTAGGCAGATATATACAGATCTTAATCAGAAGGCTGCAAGGATTTCTATGATGAATTTTACATGAAAGCACAATGCTAACTGTATCTGACACTGGTTGTCCAAACTGGAAACCAATATTTCTGGATTTGATGACACTTACGAAGAAGGAAATCAAGCTTGTCAGTGACTGTCATGAAATGAAACAGGTATTTAGTTTTCAGCAAAAATCTGCAAGATTTTTGGGAATCTTGACTATTGAGGTTTTTTGTTTTTTTTTTTTAATCAGCCTATCCAAGGTACTCTTTTCCTATATATTCCACTGGTATTCTTTTTATGGACATTTCCTGTGGGGTGGGTGTGTAGGGAACCCTGTTTGCTGTGGGATCTCATTTTTCTCCACAGTGTTTTTTGATATATAATTACACTGTTTTGGTCACATACAACTCTATTATCTTATGCTTAAACTCATGGATGAGTTATTGTCTCAGATAGTGCAATGCAGAAATACAGACATGGTTTAGTCATTTGTCCAATTACCCAACTTAAAATCTGACTGAACACTGGAGGCATAGCTCTTAGGGGGATTTTCTCATCTACAGGCTGATTTGTTTCAAAAATAATAATAAAAAAACCCCTTAAAGAGCGGCTTGAAACTGAAAGCCTTTGGAATGTCAAATATAAATCTTTTGGAAATACCAAAGATGAGGAGAGGAGGTTTACAATAATTCAGCCATGTCTTCACCCATGCAAGACAAACTGGTACCTCTCACCAGAGTTTATTCTGCCAATATTTCTTCTTTTTTTAGTCCCTATTTTATAACCCCTTCTGGCTACTAAAATTGGGAGGATGAACTGCATCTGTCAGTCATGAAACAAAATGCAGAAAAATGCCATTTTTAGATTTAACAGCATGTGTGTTTTGGGCCTCTGTGGAAGGAATATTTCTGAGCTATTCCTTGCCCAGGTTAAATACTGAATTATGGACTTAGATTTTTAGATACACCCCAACCAAATCACTGCTTGGCAAGTCCTTGTAGACATTTGTAAATCAGTGCCATGGTTCATTCCGTGTTTCTTCAGTCAGAAGAATAAGACATGGTTCAGTCTGAGGCTTCTTTGGTCCTGAGGAGTTGAAGATGGGGAGGAAGGACTTCTGCTGTCTGTCTGCCTATGGATGAGAAATTAAATGCTCCAGCTCTGTCGTGCTGAGCATCCATCCTGTTTGAGGGAGACTGTGGTTGGCTGCTCACATCTAGCCATGTCCATTAGCCATGCAGGGCAGAGGGAATGGGGTAATTGGTGTCCAGGCTTTTCAAAGAAGCAAGAGTGAAATTTTAATTTGTCCAAAAAACGTAGGGTGATGTTTTATTTCTTCTTGTCTGGCTGAACTAGTGTTCAATATGGGCCTGTCCTGCTGAGTTACTGCCAAGAGAAGGTGAGAGCGTGCTGCTGTGAGGGGTGAGTGAGCAAGGACAGCCACCCTATAATCCAGTAGAACAGAACTGTGTCCTTGCTGGATAATATGACAGTGTCCTGCAAATTAATTTTTTTTTTTTAAAGTAAATCCTTTGTTGATTGAGTAGCTGAGGCAGATATTTTAAGACGTCTATTTGCTCCCAGTGTAAGTATAAGCTGATGAACTGTGGGCTTCTGGGTTTTTTACCCATGCAGTGTTTGCTAATGAACCTTCACCGTGTCTTTGAAGAATCCTTTATGGTGGTGAGAGGAGCAGCAGATGAGCATTGTGATTAGTGCTGTTGTCCATATGAACTCAATTGTTTTCACCTTTTTATTTCTCAGGGCCTTGGTCCCTGCAGGCTGAACATCTCCAGCCACATCATTGCTGGAAGAATTTGGGAAACTGGGAGAAGCTATTGCACAAGAAATCAAAGAGTAATCAGGGGGAACATTGTTAATTTAATGATGAATTTCTTCCTGAGCTGGATCTAGCAACTGTCAGCTGGGAAAAATGTTGATAGAAGTAGCTGGGCATGGATTTCAGAGGTAGCAGGAGTAAATGATAATGTGAGTACAGCTATGGGCAGAATGTTCTGATAGTCTTGCCAAACAGTGGTACAAATTTTAGGCTCCTGTTATCTGTCTTCACAAGGCCTTTCTTTCTGCAACTATCTTTGTCTGCAGGCTGAAATTCTGTGATATTCTGGAATGTTAATACCTAATTGTGCTTGCAAATCAGGTACTTAAACTTCCAAATCCTCGTCATCTTAGTATCTTTGTTTTCCAGATTATATGAATCCTAAGGGTCAGAAAAGGAGATTTCCATCTGTGAAGCTGTCATCCTGACACATTTCATCCAGGACTGTGGCATTTTGTAAATGCCACCTTAACAATCAGGGATGAGGTATTGGACAGAAATATTTTTGGTAAATGAATAGAGGCCCTTTTAGAGGCAAAAATCAGCAAACATCCCCAGGGCAATGTATTTTCTAGGCTGGGCGCTGTCACCCATTGGATCAGTGACAGAATACACATAATTTTTCTCTTCTGCTTCACTTAACCTGCCCAAGCAGCTCCTGATTAGTGAGAATTTCTCACTTAAGAAACTGGCTCCGGTAGAAATTGTGGTGGGCTCTTACCTGCCCTGCTGGAGAGCAAATGTCAGCTCTTGTATTTTGCTTCCAACTTCAGGAAACACCACAAGGAACCAAGTAATTATTTCAGTGTGGTTTAAAATATGTCTACCCTCAGGTAACAGTAGTTTAGCAAAACGAATCACTGCAGAGTTAAGTGGGATTTGGATCTTCATATTCTTATTTATAACATAATTTTAGTGTGAGGGGAGGATGAACCAGAAATTTTGTGATAAATGGAGGCTTAAGTATGGCAATAAACTGTGTCTTCTTTCTCAGAATAGCAGCCTCATTTATTTACTTTTGAAAGTGTGAAATTATGAGACTCCAGGAAAAAATAACATTTTATCACCCAGAGTAGTTCTCCTTTTATGAAATGTAATTAATAACACTCTTACTGCAGTTGATGTCCTCTCCAGAAGGAGCCCAAATAGTGCAGTAGAGCTTTGTATTTTTCTCTAAGGCTCTTCACAGATGATTGCAGTTATTCTTACTGTGAGACATGGTGATGCTGTTCCCACTGGAATATTTGTCAAAGTGAAGCCCTGACAGCTTTGAAAACATGATGGGGAGAAGAGCATCTCTGGTTGATTCTGTCTGGGCACAGGCAGCTCTGTGGCAGTAAAAGGCAGTCACGCAAGGGAAAGCGTGGACAGAATGATGCTGTTGTCTCTGTGTGACAGCTCCTCCAACTGTCTTCTGCAGACCTTCCTGCCAAACTGAAATATGGGCCTCCAGCAGCTCCTTGTGAATGTCTAGACATCAGATCAAGATTGTTGAAATTTTCTTAACTCACAGTCACAAATGCCTTTATGGTTGAAACATCACCATCGTGTTTTTGCTCATTACAGATGTCTCCCATCCAGGCAGTGTTTAGATTCCTGTAGCTCTGCAAGTCCTACATCCACATTTTGTCTAGGTCCTGTGTAATATTTGAGGCAGTGGCCTGTTCTATCTACTGGTTTAAATAAAACTCGTGTCCAGGTGGTAGCTTTTATTTCATTTCAGCAACATCATTTTTCCTCTGGCTTTGACAGATGCCATGTGGCCCAGTTATAGGAACTGAATATATCACTGTGACTGCGCTACCTCTGTACTCATTCCTCTCTCTCTAATCCTCCAAATGGCTTTTCTTCATTTCCCAGAGCTTTCACAGACTCTTCCCCACTTATCTTGCAGTCTGTATCAAACAAGATCAAAGTTCCTGCCTCCAATCAGCCTATAATGCTGGCCTTCATCACCTGCTCATTACATTTTCAGTCACACATTTCTGCTCCTTTCTCTCAGGCAATCCTTCACTCCTGGAGGAAAGCCACCATCAGCCCCCCCAGAGCAGTGCCTTTATCAGCCTTGGAGCCCACAGTTTTTACCCCGTTGCCTGATGATAATGATTAGGTCTATGGAAGGTGCATGCCACCGTCTTCATCTTGATCTCACAGTTTCCTTGTAATTTTTCCACTTTCTGCACGTTTCTGTCATCTCTTGCCTTTAGATGGTGACCTCTTTGGGGCCAGGGTGGCCTCAGTACATTGTGTGATGATGTAAAATTAGCAACGATAATATCTGAAGAATTTGGAAAGATGGAGAATATTCATATTCATTCTTTTAACAGCATAAATCCAGTCCAAACAAGATTTCAAATATTAGCTACTTATTTATCAATTTTTGCTGCCCTATGTGACAATGAGTTAGTTATATATGTCTTTTATTCAGTTTTTTAGTAGATGTGGGAGTACATTCAGTCACAAGAACTACTCCACTGTTATTTACTTTCTCACTAGCAGCATCAGAGCAAATTTAAAGACATGGTAATGTTCTGAAAAGGATACAGAGAAAATGGTTCAAATTAACTAAATCTCCACATTAGTGGATTATTCAAACCTTCTGGGGGGAAGCATTCATGCAAAGTTAAAATTGCCTTAATTCACTTCGGAATAAATGTTCAGTTTTAAAATATTCACACAGCATTTGGGGACATCGTTATCTCCTCTTATTACTTTTTTTCTGGCTCCCTGGTTTGCCTGGGTGGGAAACTTAATACTGGGCTGGGGACTGAATTCTCTCATTGACCTCTCTTCAGCTGATCTTTGGGATATGCCAGGGAGATTTGCTTGACTTCATGCCTGGATACATCTCTGGGAGCCTTGTGCTCACCCAGCCGTGTTTGGGGCCAATTCCCAGTGTGTCTCTGGGTGCAGCTGGTCCTGGGGTATCCATGTGAGCAGCAGGATGTTGCTCAGATGGTTCTGGATGTGCTGCAAAGCTGCTGCAGGGAGACCTGGGACTGGAACTGGCCCCGTTTAAAAACGAGCTGGAGAAACAGGGACTGCAGCTTGCGCAGCTCATTGTCTGAATCCAGCACTGCAATTCTTTGTCCATCCAGAGGAAGACACGTGACCATGTTTAGCAGGAGAGCTGCTAAATTGAGTCATTCTTTTGACCACCTTTTAGCACCTTCAGAACTGTTCTTCACTCAAAAACCCACTCAAATTACACTTGTTTAAGTTTAGTTGTCAGACTATGTGGGAGACTTCTAACACCATCTCTACTGCTTGACTTTGTGCTATGAATATCTCAAATGAAATCCTCCTCACCCCCCCACATTAATTTTATAGATGGATAATTAATTATCCTCCCTATGGCAACTGGCTGTGGTTTTTATTAACTTGCAAATCAAAAGAAGCGCCTGAAAAATGACAAGCTAATTTTTTAATAAGGTATGTCTTCCATGTTTATTCGTATTTTATTACCCAGCAGTCTGTAAAGTTATCTATTTAATTTGGAAAAACACATTATCGCGGTTTGAGTAATCTCCCATGGAAAAAAATAAAGATCATTTTGCAACCGCAGTGTTGAAATATATTGTGCTGCAGTCACGAGTATGCTAACCAGATAGATATCTCTGCCTGATTTAAGTATATCAGAACCTCACTCTCTCATTGTAACGATCGTGACAGTAGCATTAATGTTCATAGAACCTTGCATGAGCTTCCTCCTGATATGAGATGTTCCCAGACACAAGATTTCTGCCCTAATTTAATTTTTTTTTTTTTTACTTTTGAGATAGGCCCAGGATTTCTTTCAGCAACAAGTGTTTTGCAATTAGTTTTGATGGAGCCAAGATTTCACTGGTTCTCCCTAGTCTGCAAACCCCAGAATTGTTCCACCAATGTGTAATGAAGTTTGTACAAGCAGCTCTTCCACGTGAAGGGAATGAAAAAGTACAGAGGAGCTCCTGCCAATGCTTGCTTCATATAGAAACTATTCTGAGGGAGATTCTAAGAAATGAGGGTGAAAATCGTGGAGAGAGAGAGAGAAAAAGAAAAAAATAAAAAAAAGACTGCTGCAGCATTTTCATAGCTGTTTGTACCCTTTCCACAGAATCATGTTTACCACTTGTGGTCCTGCTGTTTCTGTGGCTTATCAGGAAATAACGAGCCCTGCAATCCTGGCCAAGTTTAGCAAAGTCACTAATTGGTAATTGCTTTGATTTCACTTTTTAGCTTCTTGTCCCATCGAGTGCTGTCTCCTGCCTGGGATTGTGCCTGAAGGTGGTGACAGATTCCTGCTGCCTGGGGGGTCGGTGTGTGTCCTTCCCCTTTGGAGAAAGGCAGCTCTGCTGAATGTTGCTCTTTATCCTGCACTTCTACCCCTGTTCATGTGGATCCATCTGCTGCTTCATCCTGCTTTGACCAGGGGAAGTCCCAGATCTGCTCATGGACAATGTCAGGTGCCCATAAGGGAAGAGAGGATTTCTCCCTCACCCCAAGGTCAGCTTCTTGAGATGAGCTCAGGTCCCCTTTGAAGCTCTGTAACAAATTGCTGTGTTTGTTGCCCTGTTGAAAACTTGGCTGGAAGTCATTGGCTTTCCTTCTGAAGCACAATGGTTTATCATCTCCATATTCCTTTTGTTCTATTGGCATAGTTTAGAGATTTCTTTGTTATTCGTATTTATGCATCACTTCTTGGAAGCCTGTGGGGAAGACAAGATAGAGAAATCATACTTGAAAGAAAAAGCTGTCAAGCTTAATCTGCTGCATTTCTCATTTTCTGGAACTGTGGAAAGAAATATTTGCAAGGCAGTTGTTTGGACAGTCTCTGATCCAGCTTTAGAAACCCTGGCATGTTTGTAATGTTTGACTGTATAAAAGGTATGGGTGCACGTGAGCACTGTAAATCCAGGTAAGTGCAGCACTGGTTTGCAAGGTGCCAGCAGCAGTGGATACCCACCATCCCTGAGGTGAGGGGGCTGTAGCCACAGGTGCCTCAGCAGGCAGGAGCTGGCTCCTAACAACACTTGGGAGCAGACATGAAGTCACAGCATTATAGATCATCATCATATTTACAGGTTTAATATAGCTGGTTTGTGTCTACAATGAGAAAAACACGAGTTTGGATGGCAGTAGTGTTTTGTCTGCCTGAGTGATTAGTGTTTCACTTAGCACTCTGTTAACTGCCTGCCAGACTCATAAAGGATACAAGCTGGTGTGTCATATCTTTCTCCAAGACCATCAGGATATTTATTTAATCAGAGGTTAGAAGAAATGGAGTGCAGAGTACCTCAATGAGCAATGTGATCGTATTGGGTAAGCAAGAAACCTGCTTTGACGTCTGTGGGGGTGAGGTGGTTTGTTTTAATCTTCATCGTGGGGCTTCAATGGAGAAATCTGAGTTTGTTGCACTCTTAGAGCATCCACAATGTTGTGATTGGGTGGAAAGGACTCATTCAAGGGTTGGCTGACTTGCTGGGATTGAGGTCACTGCTCTGTGCTGACCCAGTGAAGGGAACCATGCTGAGTGCAGGGTGGCACCCAGCTGCAGTGGCCCTCACCAGCAGTAATTGCTGATGCCCCAGCACGTCCCAGGGGATGTGCTCTCTCTTTCACTGCTGCTCACACCCAAAACTAAGACTCCTCACACTGTTGCAAAGTTCTTCTCAATTCAGAGATTAGTATCTGGCACCAATAATGAATTCTGAATTCCCTGGGCTAATTAGGCGTAGTCTGAAAAAGCCGGAAAGGACTTTGCCTTTAATTAGAATTTATGTTTTGTAGAGGTAATAAATCTTGCTGGGGTTTAGGGTCATGCATGCACTTATTTTGCTTTTTATTGACTCAAACTTTGGTTTCCCTCCTTGGAGTGTCACTTATCAATATCTTGCCTTCCCATATCATGCTGCTTAACTAACATTTTTTCCCATGTTATCCAAAATCTAGATCCCTACCATTAGTAAGCAATATGCAAAACACTCGATTTCTCTCCAAGCTCAGGATAATGAAGAAATCCCCACCCTACCAGCTTCTCTAGAAGAATACAGCAATCACATTTCCTTTTTCTTTCTTCAAATTTTGTCCATAACCTTGCTGTATTGCAAATTAAAGAGAGTATTCTTTTCAGCCCTGGCACCAAATTAATTCAATTTCCATATTTTCATTATCTTCCTATTAACCACTAGCACTCTGCAACAAAGAAGCTGTTTGAAATATATGAAGCTACAGCCATTCCCTGCTGCAAACTCTCAGGGGCACTTCGATAAATTACATCCTCATAATGAAGAAGTAGGGGGAAAGAGTGGCAACAATAGATTTTTTTCACAATGAAATGAAATCGGGATTTGATCTGATGCAACATGACTTGCTCACAGTGCAGATAGAATATCAAATTATCCCTGTGAAATTTAAACCTTGCTGTATTCCTCCCCTTGTATCCATTGTTCTGCTGGAACCTTGAAGACTGCATATAATAATTTGCAAATGGGGATTTAGTTGATACAGTTTATTTTTGTCAACTTTCTCAATTTAATTATCTTCAGCCTACAGTCTAATTTATGTGTTTGATGTCACTATTCATTAGCAGTACAGATGCAGCCTGGAAAGAGATTGTAAAAAGCCCTACGATGCAGCTGGGTTCCCTCCTTAAACACACTGCAGCAGTTAAATACTGGATTCTGGTTACCGAATGGGTTTGAAACAACACCATCAGAAAAATTACTACCTCAAGAAGCATGAGAATGTGAGTTTGTATAAGTAATGTCTGTAAAAGTTGTAATATCAAAAGGATGTAGTTCTAATTCTGTGCCAGGACACATATCTGATTCATTAGCTGTCACTTAGAGGAGAGACAGACAGACTCTAAACTGGAGTTATGATTTTCAAGGTCACTGGCCAAATGAAAAACTGGCAATACATTTCATTGTGGGTTACTGTGAAATGGATTTGTTTGGGTTTTCTGTTCCCTCCCCTATATAAAAATGCCTTACAGTGTTTTTGAACAAGTCTAAGGTTTTATGTATTCGAAATGAAATATTTGGGATTTTTTTTGTTTGTTTTAAGCACAAACTACAAAATGAAGGTCACTTCTATCTGAAAAAAAAAGCATATTTAAAATGTTTTTGGTTTCCATTTGTGTGGAATTTTTATTTTATTTTAAAAACAAATATTTCCACAATCAAAACAACTTACTGATACTGACAGAAACATGCAGATTAATTTTGATTACATGAAATATACATTTGTAAGAAAGTTACAGATATTGGTTTGGCTGACTCTGCTAAATACAGTCCCTGAGTTTAGTCTCTGAGTTGGTCAGAGATCAAATCAAGGTGCTGGCTCTGCTGGTCTCCATCTCTGCAGGCGAAACCCAGAATTAATTTGTGCCTGCCCATGGCATAAAAGAAGGAGTTTTTCCAGTTCAGGCTCATCTTGCTGGCAGGAGGACACCTGCTCATGAAAATCTTTTCAGCACAGCTTCTTCATCCATCTTGTCCCTGGGTAGGGGGAATTAGTAAATGCCTGGAAACAGGAATGCTGAACCCTTTGCTTTGACCTCTCTGTCACTTGTTGCTCCCTGAGGATGGGCACTGCTGGGTTATGGGACAAACCAAGTGGGCACACCCTGCTCTGGGAGGTCTGGTTACCCTGGCAAGAGTGATTTGTGCTTTAGGCTGTGTGTCTTTGCCTTCTGGATGACAAACTGGTTACTGGGAAATTAGAAATAACTCATTAAAATCTAAGAAAAACCTTATCCCTCCGCACCAAGACCAAATTCCCTGCTGGTGTAGAGCACATGGTGCTCTGCCTGCTGTGGGAGGTCTCGCTCGGTCTCAAAATCCTTCTTTGGGTTTTGCTGAACTCTCGGGTTTCAGGAGCGTGGCCTGTTGCCCTTGTTTCCCTGGCCATGGGGCCGAGGAGGAATTCCTCAGTGCCTGACACGTGCCAGCTGGCTGGGGCTGCTGCTGATTTTGGGGGGATCCCATGGGCTGGCAAACAGGTGCCAGTGGCTGCACCAACAGTCTGAGTGAGAGGTGCTGCTTGGTTTTGGGGTATTTGGGGTCTGAAGCTCACAAACCTCTGCATGCCACTCTGGTGATTGCTCCCAGCTACCTGAATTAAACCCCATCTCTTCTTGCTATGAAAAATCCAGCCCACATAGCTTTAAAAATTTAAAGCATTTGGGTGAATCGTTATATGTATCAATTAAATCAACCCTCCCAGTGACAAGTGGATATTTGATTTTCAACCCCCAAAGGACTGTACATACCGTGTTACACTACGGTGATATTTCCTAATAAATTATCTAGCTGACATCTTGCCTCTGAGGGGGAGAGGTAGATTGTTAACAAAGAAGACAAACCCATCTTTTTTCTATTTATGCCTCATTTCCATTTTGCATAAGGGCACCGTTCTCAGTGCTCTGTACTTTGTGAATGATGAGAGCTGGGAGAGGAAGAGTTCCTGTGCTGCTTATACATATATATATATATTTATTTTTAATATACGTATTTATATATATATTAATATAGAATCATAGAATGGTTTAGGCTAGAAGA
This sequence comes from Pachycephala philippinensis, assembly GCA_013397055.1. NCBI lineage: Eukaryota > Metazoa > Chordata > Aves > Passeriformes > Pachycephala > Pachycephala philippinensis. The sequence goes on along the minus strand of VWZT01013659.1, from coordinate 100,954 downwards.
AATCTTTAAAGGACTTTTAGTCCAAGCCTCCTGTCATGATTTAGGACATCTTCCACTAGGTCAAGTTGCTCAGAGCCCCGTCCAACCTGACCTTGAATATTTCCAGGGATGGGGCATCTACCACCTGTCTGGGCAGCCTGTGCCAGTGCATCACCACCCTCATGGTAAAAAACTTCTTCTTTATATATGTTCTACCTCCTTTAAATTAAAAACAATTTCCCCTTGTCTTATCACAACAGGCCCTGCTAAAATATGTGCAAAGCAGCCACAGAGTCAACCCCAGCTTTGCCCTTCCCTCTTCCTTTCCCTGCCCAGAAGCAAGTTATGTCACTCATAGTAAAGGAAATATTAAATCAGATCTTCCAGTAATTTTGTATCAGCATTGCTCCACTTTCACATTCACAGAGCCTCACCTAGGGTGGGGAATTACACAGCTTATGCAAGGAGACCACGTGAAGTTTGCTGGCTTGGGACAGTCACTGGCTCTGTACAGGAGCTGGGATAAAGGGAAAGGCTGGCTTTGCTCTCTTTTGGTCTTGAGGAGAGCCAGGATTTGTTCCTCAGCATCGCTTTCCTCATTTGTGGAGATGGTGACCCCAAATATCCCTGCTGGGGCTAAGGTTTGGTGAAGAGTCAGAAGAAAGACTGTGTGAGGAGTATTTGTTGGACCCAAGGGAAAGTTTGTGAGGTTTGAGAGAGGGTTTCAGTGGTTTGCAGTGTTTGAGAGAATTACTGAAGTTATTAAATTGGAAATAATAAATTCTCAATTAATTCAACATTTTGACCAAGTAAGCTGGGGGCAAGGGAGAGAGATGACAGCTGGTGGAGCCAAGTTTTGCAAACTTCCATGAGTGTTTGCTGCCCAAAAAAATCTCTTATTGGCTCCCAAGTTGTTTCAAAACCATAATGGCATCTGCTAAGGGATCAGGAGCCACACGCTGAGGCACCTGTAAATAAACAAGCAAAGCAGGAGTTGGAAGACAGTTTTGAATGAATCTACATCTGAAACACTCCTCTGATTCACTTTTCACATATTTAGGAAAGTGCTTCTTGGGACTCAGTTTCACTTAAATACAATACATTAACTCGTTCTGTTTACTGGGAGCTTGTTATGTATTAATATCTATTTATTAGTATTTGATTCAACAAGTTCCATGCAATTTGGTTCTAGTCTCTTTTTTTTAACATCAATTATCCCATCAATATGTGACAGAACAACTGGTTTGCTGGGCTGTGTTTTCCCTAGTTCTGCCTCCAAAAGGGTTTTCACAGCTTTTAAATAAGAGTTGTTGTGGTTTAGTGTCTCAGAGCTGCAAGTAAATGGCAGTTCTCCACAGGGAAGGACGTGTCTGAAAAAGCCTCAGCCTTCTGCAGGCAGTGGAATAACTGCAGGAGAAGCCTTAATTGGGTGCAGGAGGGAGGAAGGAAAGAAAGCCCTTGACAGGTTGAAATATTTTTCTGTAGCAGCGGCATTTTAGAGGCACTTGTTAATGAAAATGATTGATTGGAAAATGAGTCAAAGCTTTTAAATCTTAAAAAAAATATTTTTTTTTTTTCCTTCTTGAAAGTGGATTCCTCATCTGATCAGGAAGACAAGAGAATTTTCCTCTCCACCTCCAAAGAAAAGTTCCTTCAGGCTCAGTGTTTCTGTGAAACACTGCATAATTATGCACAGGACACCTGGTGCATGTGTGTGACAGGCAGGATGAGGTATCTGGTTTGCTTTTGAGACAGAGAATAGCGAGAATAAAAGGTGAAATACCTTTTGTACTAAGTGTTTAATAATGTCTTTTGTCAAACAAATTAACACCAGACACCCTCCCCAAAATCCAACCTAAGCTAATGAGCAGCTGGAATATTACCTGACACACCACCAAAATTTTTAGACAATATGTATTGTTGGTTCTGATGTAAAATAATGAAAATAAAATAAGTGACAGGCTATTTTCAAATGGCTTTATTGTCTATTCTATTCTACTGGAAGTGGTAGTCTTCAGTATTAGTAGGGAAGGTAGAAATAATGGTAGGAATATTAATATCCATCTTCCACTTATGTCACACTTCCAACCCCATGAAGTATATGCTAAGATGATACATGACATCAATGGAACATTAATAAGAGCTCAAATATAAAAAATTCCCAAAGTGAAAGCTTTTTTACCAGTTAATTCAGATTTGCTGCCTATTTATATGTCATAAATAAAATATATCTTTTGCCACCTGCTTGTATAGCTGGCACTCCTAAATAAAATACTGACCCAGTAGAAATTGAACATTAAGAAAGGGAGTGAATATAATTTTAAAATGTTGAAATTAGGTGAGGCAGAACAAAAGTAGCTGGCAGTCTGCATTGCTTTCTGTGTATTCAGCTTGCACGCATGGTTTATATGCCTTCAAATTGTTTGAGCTTTAATGGTCATAAAGATTAGAAAAAATTAAAATCCAGTGAAGTAGAAAGCAAGGCTCTCCCCACACACGTTTTCTTAATTTAATTTTTTTTTTTAAATGGGTCTGCTTCCAGCAAAATATTCGGTTCAGAAGCTCTGACCTCAGATAAATAATGTGTTGTACCATTGTTTTAAATCAATGGGTATTGTCCATGTGCCCAGAGCTGGCTGTGTGTGTGAACACCCTGCTGCTCAAGGTCTCTTCTGGCAGAAGCCCTGACGTCTCCACACCTCCAAAAGTGAAGCTGTTCCCCTTGGGAAACGCTCAGGCTCCGATTGTGATGGAGAAGCCTGTGCTAAATATGCCTTCCTGAGGATCTGGGGTGAAAATGAAGCAATTCCTTGTTTAAAAGTGTGTGTAACTGGCTGCTCTTGGCTGCTTGTGAGGGGTGGGAGGTGTCACAGGCAGGGCTGAGCTCTCCTTTCAGAGTTTCACTGCAGCTCTGATGACTTGCAGCCCCCAGCTGTGGGTCCTGTCTGTGCAGTGCTCCTCTCCCAGGGTCACTCGTGTGGTTTTTGTCTTTAAATGGTGGCAGGAGGGACTGGAGTGATTTTTCCTTTGTCGGGCTGGCTTTATCCTCTGAGTACACACGATACAGCTCTGGGCTGCCTGCCTGGGTGATGTGTTGAGCCTTGGATCTCTTCACAAGATCTGCATGGACAGAGATAGGGAGCATGTTTGAATCCAGCTCCCGGGCTCTTGTTTGCAGTCCTCTGTGATGGTTCAGTAATCGTAGGAGCTAACAATAATAATATCAAGTGTCATTACCAATGGCTTTTTTAATCATCATTATAATTCTTATTCTGAATAGCACTTAAAGCACATTTTTATCTTTCGTCGACAATAAAGTGCAGCCTCATAAATATTTAAATTGTCTGATTAAATTATCCATGCCGAAACAGATAACTGGGCACTTTAATAAGCTTAAACTAAAACCTTGGCTGTTATTATCTCCCTGGAGAAGAGAAAGAAAGTGATAAGGGTTCCCTTGGCCCAGGTGACCCTTACACCATTCAGATCAGCAGTGGGTGATTCTTGTCAAACCTGAAAGAGGCCTCAGAAACGAACACAGAGTTGTTGATAATTAATAGCAATCATCAGAGTCTGTCTTTATATATCTCCAGCTGATGAATAGAAGGAGAGGACAGAAAGCCTGCATGGCTCCCCTGCTCCAGAGCCAAAAAACCAAAGTGGGGAGAGATGCTGGATGGGGCCAGGTTGCATGGGGCTTTGAGCAACCTGATCCTAGTGGAAGGTGTCCCTGCCCATGGCAGGGGATGGAACTGGATGATCTTTCATCCCAAACCATTCGGTGGTGGTGGCTGTGCTGATGAAGGTGTCCCACTGGAGAAGGGGAAGAGCTGTGATGCCTCAGAGGTTGATTACCAGACCAGCTGCCTCTGTTTAAAGTCCCTTTCCAAAACTCAGAGGTAACTGCTTAAAGTCTGTACTGAGATTTTTAGAGCCAGAGTGAGCTGTTATGTTGTTCTCTTGAGGGTTGCCAGCCATGGGATGTCACCCAACTCCTTGTTCAAGTCCTCTGGCTTGCAGCTGGATCAACGCATGCATTTCTTAATTGAAAAATGAACTTATGATGGCAGCTGCTGTTTTTCTCTCTTTGTGTTCCTGGAAAATGTTGAAACAGCCTCTGAGTCACCTGTTGCTGACTCCTGAGGTCATTGCCCTCACTCTAACAGAGGAATCTTCTGTACCTTGCCAGCCTGAGTCAGTGAAAGCTCTGTACAAGCACCTCTACTAGGTCCTAACTCTCCTCCAGGCATGAGAGCATCTCCCAGAGCCACTTTCAGCCCAGAAATGCAATATATTGTGATTTTTCCAGTTGACACATGACATATACAAAATACACTCTGGGGTCTGGTGCAGCCTCAAGGCCTTGGTGGAGAGAGAGAGGAACCAGATGAGCAAATGGGGAGAGCAGGGAAGTTTCAGAGCAGGGAAACATGAAGATAAGGGGAAATCATGTTTTAAACAGAACTTGGGACGAGTCTACCCTGTGTGGGAAGTAAGAGAGGACCATGGGTGGGAGAAAGGGAAAGAGGAATGAAGATTTGGGGCCAGGCTCAAAGCTGCCCAGGATGGGTTGTGCTGTGGAGATGGTGAGCCTCTACAATAAAAGCTCTGCACAATAAAAGCCTCCTCTGCAGGAGTGGGTCAAGCTGGCTTTGTTTGATCCCAGATCACTTTGCTGCTGACTTGCAGTGGGTTACCAAGCTCTCGGCTGTGCTGCTCAGTTATTTCATATCCTGTCCAAAATTCTTGTGCCCCTCCTTTTTTCTTAATCATCTCTACTACCCACTCCACTGGCTCTGCCAAGCAGCTGCAGTGAGCATGGCTGTGAGCCAGAACCTGCTTTCCCTCACCTCCAACAGCAAGAAGTGTTTTGAGCTTGCTTTGTGTGCTCAAGGGAACAGCTCTGAGCAAGTGTGGACTGGGTTAAAGCAGAGAGGAAGAGAGGCAGAAGATTCCCAGTGCAACATGTTAGACTGGACAAAGTCGGCATAGAAAATTTGGAGCAGGAAGCACAATCTGATTTTGCTTTTAGTCCCTTTAGTACTTCACAAGAAATTAAGCAAAATTTTCTCAACATCCGTCAGCAGCAAAAAAAGCCAACAATAAAACCCTCACTTCACACACATCTGAGGAAGAAGAAAAAACAAATTGGTCTGAAAACGAAAATGAAAAGCAGGGCAAGAAATATAATTAACAGACTTGTTACCTCAGGGGAAAAGAAGGGTTTGTTTTGCAACTTCACAGGATGGGAAGGATTTAAATGTTAAGTGGGTGCCTGTATGCCCCTGTGCACATGGATTTCTAGCTCTGTGTCTGTGCTTTTGTTTCTGAGTATACAGATGGAGAGTTGGCAGGGCTTGTGTTACTCCATTTATATGTAAAATGTATATACTTTATTTATACATTTGATAGGAAACATGGAACAAGCTGTCAAGAGCAGGTGTGGGGTATGTGTGTATGAGAAATGCCTAATATATACTTTCTCCCTCCTTCCAACTTACACAAACACACCCAGCTCCTCAGACCACATTTCCACTCCATTTTAGGCCAAATGCTCCCAAAGTCACTGAGCACTCTGCACCTTTCCCTGCGAATGAGTCGCTGGCAAATAACAGCTGAAAACCCACCATCCCCTAACCTCTCAGTCTTTTTTTCTTTTCCTTTAAACCATTTTCCACGATTTTGCTGCACTCTAGTTTTTCAAAAGAGAAACTTCAAGCAGAACTGCAGGTACTTGTCTTGCTGAGAACAGAACACATAACACCACACACAATTGTTAGTCTGGCAGGTAGTGCACGGGCCTCCCCGTTAATTAATCTTTAATGCCATTAATCGGTTGTCTGCTTGGTGGCAAGGAAAAAAGGGTAAACATTGTTCACAAATCAATTTAATTCTGCTCCTAACCAGGTTGTTTTCAAGGGGATAAAAACAATTATGAGCACTGCAGTGACTGGACACCCAGACTTTGATGATAACACCCCTGGAAGAGCAACATTCACGAGTCATGCTTGCTGGTGCAGGGCTGCTTATTGAGTTTTTTCCTCTCAGATTGACTCATTTGTTGTGCATCCAGTTATATGAGAAGGGAGGGATATTACTGGATTTAATTCCTTCTTTGCAGCTGACTCCTTTATTTTATACCCCAGACCTGGACTAAAATAGACCTTTTGGAGTCTGCTGCATCATGCAAAAATAAAAGCAGTTGTTCCTTGCTTACGGGGCAAACTTTTGGGTGTTCTTTCATTCCACAGCAGGATGTTGGATTTTTCATCCTGTTAATCACTGTGATGATCTTTGCTCCAGCACCTGGGTACAGAGCTGGCATGAGACAGTGGTCCTTAGTTTTAGCACGAGGGCTGGGTGTGACAGCATTTGCAACAGAGCAGGAGTGGCAGCGTGGAACTTCCCATCAAGTAATCAAACTTCATCAGAGGTGTGGGGTAATGTGCCAAAATGAGAAAGTGTCAGGATGGAGTATGAGAGTTCTGTACAGTAAATATCATAGATTCCATGGGTATGATGTTATAGATCATCCCTGCCCATGGCAGGAGGGCTGGAACTAGGTGATCTTTAAGGGCCCTTCCAACCCAAACAGTTCTGTGATGTCTTCTGGTGACATCTTCTGCTGGGCTCCTCACAGCCCACAGCTTCTCTGAAAGATCCAGGGCTAGGTCTGTCTGTGTGTTATGTCCATAAACTCGTATTCCACAGGGTCTCCCAAGCTCCATCTACTATTTTAACACTTTTCCTCCTGCCAGAATTGGCCTGCATGTCTTAGTCCCATGTCAAATACCCTGAAATACCCTCTAGTTAGCTGACACCCCCTCTTCATGTTCTAAATAGCCTTTAGTAAAGCTCAGCCAGTGGTATGATAATGTGACCATCTCCTGCACCAGCCCTCTGGCTGAGCTCAGAGAAAGCTGGCAAGTGAAAGCTGCAGGGAAAAGGTTCTCCTGTGCCTTCAAAATGATGCTCAGGACTAAGCAAAACATCAGCCTTTGCTGCCCTGAACTGCAGAGCAATTCAAACCACCTGGTGAATGAGCCTGGTAACTCAGGAAAGCTGGGATTAGAACAGCAGGGAGATTTACAAATTATCTGTGAGTGGCAAAGGAGAAGGTTATTCCTCTGGTTCAGGGTAGGAGCTGAAGCACTCATGAGTAAAATTTATTTTGCTTTAGGGGAGAAAACAAGTCTTCCCAGAAATGTCTTTAGGAGAGATGAGGCCTTTTGGTTTATGTGCTGTGCACATGGCAAGGGTTCTGGGCTGGCAGCAGAGTCAGGAATGAAGTAAAACAGCAGCTCTGGTAGAGGAAGAGGCCTTTGTAAGGCACTGAAAAAGGATGATTCCACGGTGACACTGGATTCCCTGCTTGGCTGCACACAGAACTCATGGTGTGACCTGGGGTAAGTCTTTCTGTGAGAATTATGGCTTGATGACCTTGTCCTGGTCTTGCTGTTGGTGCACGGAGTTGCAGGGAGCACAGGGACTGAGAGATGCTCTGCAGGTGTGGGCATCAGTACCCTCTGCTGGCCCAGAGGAGCTCTGGTGGCATTGGATGGGAAGAAGCCCCAGATATAAATGTCTGGTTGTGCATTTTCTCACCAATGTGCCAATTCTAACTTTTATCATGAAGTTGTTAATTTAAAGCATTCTGTGTATATTTTGCATTTTTTGCCCTTCCTGGAGGACTTTGAAGGCTTTTTCTGTGGTTTGTAGGAGCTGGGGCTTTGGATTGTAACCATGGGTGTTTACCCCTGATGAAATGAATGGTTTGGGTGTGAGTATGTGGTGCTTTGGCTCATGCAAGTGTGGGGGTTGGACCTGGCTGTTCTTAATTAGGCACACTTAGACAAACCTTAATTCCTTCAGCAGAACTGTTCCCTCAGACAAGAGCTTTATCCAAACTCATTGCAGCATTTTCTGCTCTCTTTTGACAGTTCTGAATGCTCTGCTTGCAGCATTTTCTTATCTAACGTGATGGTATTTATGAAACCTTTGTTACTGTCTTTCAACGGGGCCTGAGTCTCTTTGTGTCCTTTTAATCTTGAAATTCCCTGATATAAAGAATGTCCCTTGTACTTCAGATATTTTCACAGAAACCCCCTGGTGACTTTCTGCTACTGGTTGAACTTTTACTTTTTCTATTTGTGAAAACTGAATAGAAACACAGTTCCAAATCTATGTTCAAATGCCACATTCACCTTCCCCAAATGGTTGAACTGGTATTTGCTACGTGTCCCTCCCAGGAGCTGAAGCTCTTGCCAGGATAGCTGCTTCTTCCACCTAACTTATCAGCTGCTGTTCAAAGATTATCTGAAGCTTATATTACTTTTCTTTTGAAAATTGCTTTAACTTAATTACTCATGGCAATTCAAGAGGGTAATACTCTCACTGGTTGGGGTAATTAGGAAGCCTTAATTAGCTCTTTAAAAAATATCAAAACGTAGCTGTGTCATTGCTATAACACCCTCATTATTTCAATCTGGCAGCTTTAACTAGTGCATTTATGTTCCTGATTTACATATTCTTTCCCATGGTGCTGAACAATATGACTTGGAATAATAATAAAAAAAGTTAAGTTACTCCAGAGAACCATTACATGAGAGATGTGGGTATAGACAATATGTGAAGAATATTCCAGTATCTTATAGTTAAACTTGGTTTATTACTGCAGTACTTAAAATGTAATTAAATTGTGTATGTCGCTGTTACTTTGTTCTATCACTATCCTTGTTTTTGCTGAAATTCTGTGGGTGTGCAGCAACACATTATTGCTCTACAAACCCCTTATTTTTGGAGGGTAAAAATGCCAAATGTAAGCTCCCCTCAAATAATATGCTAAAACTGCCAGAATTCTAAAAAAACCCCTTTTTGTTGGACTCAGCTGAAGGTTTTGCTTGTGATCTTGAGTCAAGCAGAAGGTGATTTTTTTTTTCTTTTTTTTTCCTCTTTCACTCTTAATTAGAATATAACATTTTTGGGCCTATCAGTACTTTGTTCTAAAAGAGATATAAATTCTTTATGTAGAAGTATATTGTACATTTGTCAGTAGAAAAAAAAGCTAGAATACTTACACTGAAGAAAAAAATAAACCTTTCAAACAATCCTTTAATGAATAAATAAATACAATTTGACCTTTAGCCATCGTGTGCTTCACTGTGATTTAAAGCAGTTCTTTAGGTAAAGACTGGGGGATTTATTGTACTTATTATTTAAAAAAAAAAATTGAAATATTTTTCATTGCATTTTGTAGAGAAAAGTCGGGATTGAATTGCACAGGTGACCTCAGGAGGCTGCAAATGGAGGTGAAGGTCTGGGGCTGGAGAGGTGCTTTTGGGAAGTGGTGGTTTTAGGACAATCAGAACATTTGGGAAACTACTTTGTAGATAAAACTATAAATGGCCCAGTTAATGCTTCCATTCCAATTCCCTATTATGTCTCTTATTTATAGAGTTCTCTATGTATTAAAAAGGGGAAGACCATAGGGAATAAGTCTGAGCCTGAAAATGTAGGGAGCTGAGAAGTAATTTAGAAGTCGCTTATCTGATATATATTAACTGATACATGAAATTGAAGGAAGGCAGATGAGTGGCCTCATGGAGCTGATTTTATGATGTTGAGGGATGAATTTGTCACATTTGAATGCAACAGTTATTCAAGATGGTTTTCACTCTTAAAATGAATACTCAGAATGGAAGTTTTAATTTTTTCTCTGCATCAAAGCAAAATCACATTTTACTCTTAATGCAGCTCGGTGTGACCGTCATGTAGGAGTTCACACAATAATTTACGGTGGTTATCTCCCTGCTCTCCTCATCCTCTTGCTGGTCACTGAGGCTGCTGGCCCTGCTCTGATCTCCTGGTGCTGTGATGACCAGCAGATCCCCCAGATCTCAAAACTCATTTGCAGAACCACCACAACCTTTATCTCCTCTCTCCAGGGAGTTCTCTTTGAGAAAAATCCATTCAAACCACTTTGATCCACCATCGGTTGTGCAGTTCACTCCCCAGGTTTGATGGCACTAGAAGGTCATGAAAGATGCTTTTTTCCCACTTTAATTTGAACGACATTCTGCTGTCTGCAGAAATGAGCTCAGCCTTTCTTTTCTGACTCTTCCTTTGCCCCCTGACATGGCTTCCTCAGAAGCAGGATGCTACAGCTATTTCTCTGTTGCTCTTCCAGATATAAACAACATGAACTTGCTTGAATAAAAACCATGCCACTGCACGGGAAAAATGACCAGTAAGTGGCAAATTCAATACATTTTTCAACAATATAGCATCTAAATTAAGAGACAGCCTCTGGCAATGATGTAGTCCACCTCCAGTTTATTAAGATGCTGGGGATTTGGGAAGTTTCTGGATAAATCTGCAAACCTTGCTGAAACAAACCCGATGAATCTTTCCATTTGAGTGCTTTTTTCTTTTAAGGCGGCATTTACTTTCTTACAATGGCTAAGCAAGCTTGTTCCTGTGAAATCAGCTGGTTTGTTCTCCAGCCATGCTTACCCTCTGCAAAGCCACAGTATAAACTAATTAGGGATTTGCTGTTTGGAGAAAGTTATGATAAGTTTGCCGACAAGGGCATCGCCTAATCTCATTGCACACACGTCAGTGGCCATACATGTGTGAAATTAAGTGGGTTTTTGCTGATTCCCCCAGACTGCCTGTTTTTATCTTGAGACAACATTCCCAATCATAAAATGCATTAACATCTGCTATCAGGGGCTTACTGTAATATGTGTAACACCAGCAGCAATTCTTTGATATCGCCTTCAAATGCATTGTTGAGGGAGATCGCAGAAATGGCTTCGATAGGCTACATGATTTACCTAGAAGAAGGAAAAACTGATAGGGAAAATAATCCTGCAAGGTTTTTGCTCCAAATAGGAATGGTATAGATGGATCTGGTACCTCAGCTGCTGATAGGAACTGGTCTACGTGAGGGTATTTTGTTCTTTTAAGCTACTTTTAAGTGAAACAATTGGCCTCCAAAGACTTTGGAAGCAAACACACACCTGCAGTTGGGGAGATGATGGGAGGTTTGAAGTGATAATAATGCTGAGCAGGGAATATAAAAAAAAAAAGGCCAAACTAACCTTCTACGCAGTGAAGAAGGATCATCTTCAATTCTAAAACATAAGTCTAACTTTTCTCTAGGTCACAATAAAACAATATTTAGCTTACACAAGATTTGCTTCGGGGAAAATGTGATTGTTGTTAAAACACCAGGTACAGGAGGCCAAGAAGACAGTATTCCCTTTATTCAGTTATTTTGTAGTGTGATTATTTAGTACTTTTCAGGAGATTTCCAGCCAATTGAAGCTTTCTGGGCTTTCAGCTGAAGCTCAGTTTTGGAGGCAGTAAGGTCCCAGTGGGGAACAGGGGAAGACTATTAAAATACAGGGTTTATCACACATGCCTGAACTGAGCTGCAGGTAGGCTCGATAAAACAGCTCCCCTGGCAGTGAGCAATTGCTTCATCCCTTCTCTCTAGGGATGCTCCAGGGCCCTGTCAGGACAGCATCCCCTCTATCCCAGCCTTGAGCAGCTCCAGTTCCAAGTGCAGTGGCTGCAGGATATCATCACTGCCACAATGTGGGGCATGGGGAGGGAGGGAAACAAGGAAAAATAATGAGAAACACCAGCTTTTTCTTCCTCTTGAAGCATCTCATCTCACAGCTTTTTCAGATCCCTGTGCTTTCTGCGGTGTTGAGTAGAGTTCAGGATTCAATTTGCAGGCAGTAGAAGGTATTTGGAACTGCAAAACCTTGGATCTGACACAGCTGTGGGTGGAGGGGAGGGTGTAAAATAGAGGGAATTTGTTATGATCTTATGGCATATAAGGATTGATTATTTTTGTTCTATTTTAATTCTATGGAAATATGAGTAGTGGGGTGCAAACTAAGGGAGGTTTGGTGCTATGCAAAGAGAAATCTTTCCTTTTATTTTTTGCCTTTCTTCCCCCTAACCTCAGAAAAAATCCCCACTTTTCTTCCTAACTGGAACCTGTAATCCCTCTCTGGAATTTAACTGAGCCTCTGTTATCAGCAAAGTATATGGAAGAAGGTGGTGAAAACCTCCAGTTCAGACGGGACTGACTGGACATGTGATTTACATAGTTAACCTTAGGGATGTTAATGAAGCTTGTGGGGAACAAAACTAAACAGCTCCCTATAAATGCACTAATTGGGACTGCTGAGGCTGCTGCACACCAAGTAAAATAACTAGGCTGAATTTGGGATATTTACCCCGTGGTATGCAAAGCACGGAAGAAAATCCAGGGAAATTGCAGGAGCCCGACTTAATCAGAAGTCCCTGCTGTAGCAATCAGGATCAAATTAATAGTAATCGTGTTAATCAGCTTGTGAACTTTTGTGCCGTGTTCATAATTTCAAATATCACCAAATCCTGTGCAGTGGGCCAGTTGCTGCTGCTATAATGGAATATTGTCTGTGGCAGGAGGGATTTGTTCTGCTGTAACCCAGTCGCTGTTTTCCCTCTAGCAGTTTTTGTAGAAGCCCTGGATATTTTTATTTTATTGTTTTTATGATGGAACTTGCAGAAATATTCCAAAGTACAATCTCTGTCTTGTTTTTTAGGAAGGGGATTATATTTTGGGTCCTCTGCTGAAGGATTGCTCCCCTCTAACTGAGCAGCATGTTGTCAGCTCTGGAAAAAACCTCAGGAAATCCTTCTTTTACCTTCAGGTCAGGTTATGGCTGACCCTGAGAGAACTTTGTTCTCCCAGCTGTGCTGATGTCCTGGGGTGACTCAGAATGGAGATAAGGTACCAGCCTCACACAGAGGAGCCTTTAACTCCTCTGCATTTTCCAGAAAGTGACTAGAAAAATGAGGAGAACCCCCAGAATTCTGCGAAATACTTACTACCTTAAAGGTGGAGCTGAATGTGCAGGAGTTACCTGCAGGCTGGGTCCTGCTTTGCTGCACCAGTCAATGACACCTCACAAATAAGGAAGGTTGTTTTGGCAGTGGTGGTTAAGGCATCAAATTCACCCTGCACCTGGGGGAGCAGAGTGGCCCAGGGCTGAGCTTCCCAGCTGGTGGCAGCTCAGGTGTGGGAATCCCTGACCTGGGCTGTTATTTCCCAGTGCTGCTGCTTTTTTTGCCCAAAATGGATGTTTTTCCCACTCTTGTTTATTGAAAGTGTGGGCTCTGTAGGGTTCTGAGCCCTAACCCAGGAACAGCTGGACTTGGGAGCAGTTGTGCTGAGGCTTTTGGCTTTCTCCTGTGTGTATTTGCATGTTTGCTTTTTCCTTTTTGGATAACTTTTTCATGGGTAACGTTTTTATTACAAATAACAGTAAAAAGGAGCAATAAATGTCGTGCCTAAAAGGACTGAATGAGGTTGTAGTGATTGGGAATGCCTAATGCCACGATGAAGCACACAAAACTTTTCCATGCTCTTGTTAAATTAAAATGTCACTTATTTGTAGGCTGAAATCTTGCTTGCAGAAGTCAATACAAATCCACTCCTCATCTGGGACCCCTTCCTCTCTCCTGAAAAATTGTAAGCCAAATATCATAAAAGCAGCATTAAAGATAATCTTTACCTTCCTGGAGTCAGAAACAGAGACTGGTGTCTCTTTAAAGTCAGGTTCTGTTAAAGCCAAAGGGAATTTTGCTTCAGTGAAAATGGAGTTGATCCAAATGCAGAATGGGAATGTAGGAAAAAAGTGGGTGCAGGAGGTGCAAAGTAGGAAAACTTGAAAAGTTAAAGTAAGTTAGGACCTGAAGTAGCCTGGATTCAGTTTTGTCCACTACTCTGTTTCCTTTGTCAATTTAAATTAATTAAGCTGTTAATTAGGGCACAGTCAGGTTGTGAAACATATATCTTAGAAAGCCAGAAGAGTATGTTTTGTTTTGGTTTGGTTTTGTTTGCCCTTTAATGAGCCTGTGCCTTGCAGCACAGGGCTTGGATTCCTTGGGAGCTCTCAAGTGTATCCAAAACACAACTGCAGCCTGTGTGTTTGCTTTTCATTTTCTTTTTTCTCTTTTCTTAAGGCCACATGTGATCTATGCCATAACAGGGGGGAAAGGGTCAGGAACCACAGCAGAGGGAGGTGAGAGGGGCAGCCGTGATCACATCCCCACCTCGCCACATCAATTAAAGCCTCTGTTGTCAGCACTGATGGGTGAGTGGCACCAGCACCCCCAGCTCCTTCAGAGCAAGGCTGACACAGTCATTTTATTGCTAATGTCTCATCTTTATGGGGACATGTCTACAGGAGTCTTCTCACACCCAAATTCCTGTCTAGCAGTGTAGGAAAGAAAATAGCTTGTCTCTTATCCTGCATTGATTAATACTTATGAATTATGTGATTATTTCTGCCTGATGCCATAGTTAAATTTCAAAATGCTTTTCTAGGTCCTGGTGTTGCTGTCCCTGCTATAAAACACGGGGGTTGTGCACAGGGAGGAGGCACAGTTTGGCTTTCCAGTTTCCTGACCCCTTGTATGGGGAAATCATATTCCCTTCCTTTTCCTGACAGGAGAACAGGGCACTTCTGAGGTCTTCCTGGAATCACTGCAGCAAGTTGTGATGTGAATAATAGATGACATGAAAATCCCAGCCCAGCTAGGAGAGAACAGTACAGCGTGGTGCAGTTTTCCTGTTGCACTGAGACACTGAGCTGAAAGCATCCACGCAATCATCTGCAATTAGAAACAAAATAAAAGCACCTGATGAGAAAGAAAAGCTCTCATACGTTGCTGTGCTCTGACTGGAGATAGTGATGTACCAGGCCTTTGTTCTGACAACAAATCTTCTCCTTGGGAAATCTTTGTCCCTATACTGCAGAGAAAGCAACAGCCTCCCTTTTGCACTTTGCCTTTCTCATTCCTCTCCAGCTCTCAAGGAAACCTGCCTGCAGTGCACAGCCTGATCTGTGAGGTGGCAGCCCCAGCTTTTGAGGCTGTCCCCAGCCTCATCCCACTGTCCCTCAGCCCTGTGGGGTCTCTGCCTTGAGCAGAGCTTGAACTGCCATCGCCCTTATTTTCTCCCTCCCTTAAAGCAGGTTTTGGTGCTGTAACCCCTTCTCCTTGGGGGCATACTCGTACAAAAAGCCCCCCCGGCTCCTGGCAGGTGTGGTGGCAATGGCAGAGGGGCTGAGGGTGCACAGACAGCCTGTGATCACCCACGGCCCCTCCATCCAAGGGGCTGCTGTCTCATCCCTCCTGCCCTGACTCTGCCCTTGGAAATGGGGTTAAAGAGAGGCTTCCCCTGTCATTTCCCAGGCTTAGCTGCATTAGCTATTGTGGCATCTTCCTGGAAATTTCAGAGCCCTTCTGAATGCTCTCATTTTTTTTTAGTCATCAGTTTAATGATGGAGTCATCATTGTCTGGTGGGAGACCCTTCCCTGTCACTCCATCAGATTTTCTTCTGATCTTCCTGAAGCCTTTTTTCCCCCCCACCTTCTTTCTGGTGTATTCTTTTCACATTGACGTGGGTTGTTTGTTTTTTTCATGCTCCTCTTCCCCTCAGGGTGTTCTGTGACCCTACTATCTGTCTTTCTGTATTTTCATTTTTCTTTGTGTTTTTCCTCCTTTGGCACCTTTGCTTCATTGCACACCCTCCTCATGTTCCCTCTGTGCTTGATATCCCCTTCATACTCTGTGCTCTTTCATCTTTTCCTTATAGATCACCTATGCCTCCTCAGTAATTTATTTCAGGATTTCTAATTTCAAAAATATACATATTTCACTTTATCTTTTTAATTAATTTTAATGTACTTAGTTAGGTGACATCTTGAGCCCATCAAATATAAACCCCTCAGCAGAAACGAGTAGGTGAAATTGCTAAATCAAATTCAGTAGAGAATGAGCAAGAAGTAGCTTCACAACTTAAACAGAGGCATAGCCTTTGTAAAAGTTGTATTATTAAGTAGAATTTCTAGCTTGATCTTTGTTCTTTCCTCTTCCCTCTTTTTTTTTGAAAGCAAATGGGAAAGGGAGTGTGTAAATGAAATCACTATTTTCTACCTCTCTTGGTTAGGGAAGGTTTTTTTCTTGTCAGCCCAGAAGGTCGTAAGGATAGAGTGGAATATAAATTACTCTGAAAATGTTTAAATTTCATAAAATTCAGGCATGTACACTTAACATGCTGTCTTTGATTGGACTCTGCATTCCCAAACTTCCTAAGGAAATTAGGTGCTCTGTGCTGCAGACCTGAGAAAGATTAGTGACATTTAAAAAGTGGCCATTTGGAGGGAAATACATCCTAATGATGACCATAAGTCTTTTGTGTCTATTCATGAATTCATGAGGTTGGCCTAGTGCATTGAGAATGAACTCTAGGGACAATAAACAGAAACTTAGAAATGCTGAAATATGAATTGCTGATGAGGTTCTTCAACCCAGGGCTTCTGTTGGAGTCTCTTTGCTTACCTGGCTGGTGGGTCAGTGAAGGCATTGCAGAGGATTTCACTTGGTGGAGATAAAATAGGTTAAATAGGTTTGGGGTTTTCATTTCAGCTTCAAAGTTTTAATTTCAAATTCAGGCAATGCAGAGCTCAGCACAGAGGAAAGTTAATTTTCTGGGTCTCTCAGAATAAGTAGTTTCCTCTTTCTAATTTGTACCTCAATATCTATGCACGTTTTCCTTCAGAATTTTATATTCCTTTTAATAGGTCCGATTTTCTTAGGCTAATTTGGACTGAAGCTGAGAAGATTCAGCTCTGCAGAATTTAAGTGGCTGCAATTATGTACATAACTAATCCATCAACCAGAAGTTCAGTGTGGATCATCAGAGGAAGGACTTATGATCTGTTCTGTCTTCTGTAATTTGCTTTTTCCAATTACATAATGTCATTGTTACAATTGATAGCCTTAAACATTGATTCTGGTTTTGTCATTGCTGTTTTCCCTGCTTCAGTGTTCTGAGTGAGGTTTGGAGTTATTGCAGCAGTGAGCAGGACCCGTGAGGAACCAGAGGTGCATTTTTGTGTCAGCTGCTGCAAACCTGACTCACGCCCGCTGCAGTGTGGCTGTGTGAGATAGGATGTGCTGTAGGGAAAAAGTAAAATTTTGCAGAAATTCAAAATTATTCTTCCAAACTCACACTGTTGAAGTCTGTAGCAAAGCTGGGAAGAGAAACAAGTTGCTCCAGCCAGTTCATCTCTGCTCTAAGAAAGGCTCCTTCACTTGTTTGCATATTAGCTCTTCAAAGATTTCAAGGGACTCAGGATTTTCAAGGATTTCAGGCCTCTTTTTATGACAGCAGAGTTGCTTTCTCCATCTTGTCTTGTACCTGCAGGCTTTGTTTGCAAAGTACCTTGCATTCCACCTCCTGCAAACTTCTCGGGAGAGCTGGGCCACTCTGCATGTTCCTGGGCTGCATGCTGGATTGGAACCCACTACCTTTCACAGAAAATACTTGGTGGTGGAACATAATTAATTCTAGAAGTGGTTTAATTGCTTTCCCTTTCAGTGTTCTTTCTCTATTTGGGCTTTGCTTATTTCTTGAGCCAAGAGGGCATGATTTGATAGTCAGTGCTGCCTACAACTGGTGTAGGATTTGTGTATCAGAGTCCAGCTCTGCTGTTGGCAGTGGGGAGAGCCCGGAGGAAAAGGGCTGGAAGGTGAGAAAAGTATTCCAGTTTCATAGGTAGTGCAACCTATGAAGCAAGGGTCTCACATCTTGCACAACTGCATCCTATGTGTGAATTGCAAGCCCTTTTTTTTAATTTCTGGAAAAGAACCAGTGAAAATTTACAGACGGATGCAAGGGAGCAAGTGGGGAGAGGATTATTTTTATAAGAGCAATGAATGTATTAACTTTGCTGCGGAATGGTCTGGTGATCTTAGTTAAGTTTGGAGCTCAGGTGGATAAAGGTGAGCCATTGTTTAAGAAGCCTGGGATGAAATAAGCTAGAAAATGAGAATATTCTGTGTGAAGAATCCAAACGAAATTAGTGAAATTGGTCTACCTGCCTAGGGATGACTTAAGGTTTGGAAAAGATGTGGCTGCCATCAAAATAAGTTAGTTTCTTGGATCTGCAATGGGAGTGAGAGAGAAAACCCTGCCTGCAAAATGCAGAGCAGCAGTTTGATGCTGCAGCTATGACACATCCTCCTGCTATGTGCTATGGTGAGATGCTCCAGCACGGATGAATAATTCAGGCCCCTGAGAGGAGGCCATTAGACACTGACCCAGCACAGGCCTGGGCCCATCAATCTCTGTTTCTGAAGGAAGCTCGGGCTGTAGCAGCATCCCTTTGAAAGCACCAACACAAGACACTTTTGATTTGCAAGCTAAAGCGGCCCTCAAGTAAGAAAATCAATTCCAACACAAAATGACACGTGGGTTTTATTAAGTCAGCATCGTCTAGCCTGCATTATTTAATAGTATGAGCTCCTCTGACCTCTGTGAAGAGTTAAGCTGCATGAGCAGAATAATGTATGCTTCAGTTTAGCTCCAGAAGTCAGTCAAGGGTTAAGGTAGAAACAATCTGGCAAAGTGGATTTACCTTCTATTTGTGTCCTGGAATAACAAGTAGGTGAAATGTAGAATCTCAGGTCCAACTGAGTGTTGTAAAGAAGATCAGGTGCTTCCTCTTGGTACATTTGGTTGACATCAGTTCTGTTTTCTTTGACCCACCCCCCTTTTTTCCCCTCTCCAAACCCCCTCTTCTGGTAGCCTTTTGGCTCTGGTGAGAGTAGGAAGTTTGCCAAAACCCATTCTTTCCTGATATTTTGGGTCGTGTCCTAGACGTGAGTTGAAAGGCTGCAGTTTGGAAAGCAAAATAATGTACATAAACAAAATGAGGAAATGGATTTTTTTTTTTTCTTCGTACTATTAACATTTGAAGACTGCAACATTTTTTTATCAGCCCAGAAGATGTTTGGAACTTTGAAAGTTCAGGAATGGAAGAGGGAGTGCCATGCTGAGGAGCGGCCAATAGCTGGGAGATATTTTCACCTGATGTGGGACATAGAGATTTTAGTGTCTGCTATTGGCTATGCAGGATGTGTCTCCAAACTCTCTGGACTGGACTGGAAATCTTGCAGTTGATAATGCATCCTTGACAAGAGTGTCATTAAAACTACTGGAAATCAATAGTTTTAACATCTGTTCTTTCTTTCTGCTGAGGAAAAAATGAGTGTTTGAGTGTCCTTTTTTTTTTTCTTTTTTTTCCCTGAATTAAAGATGTGTGAAACTTTTCAGTCCGAAGTTTTTTCCCCCTAAAAATGGTCACTTTGCTGGTTTATTTTGGCTGCAAATGTTTTACCTTAGAAATGAAATGCTTCAGTATAATATTTCAAATGAACATTTCATTTTAACATTTTCTGTACATTCAGGTGGCTTTTAAATTTTTTTGTCACAGATTAGAAAAAGAAAATCTGTTCTATCTGATGAACTTTTTTTTTTTTTCTTTTTTTCTGTTCAGCCAGGAAAGTGGAAAATCAATTATTCACACAATTCTATTTGAGTGAAGGCTTAGGTCAGGTTAGTTCTTACTTTACCCTGCCATTCCAATTATTTTATAATATATGCAAATTCCCTTTGGCTCTCTGATAGTCTAGTCTGTCAAACCTTGGCTGCCTAATTGCATTAAAAATGAGACTCATCAGGCAAATAAGATACAATTCTATCCTTAACAGTTCTAATTGTTAGAAGGCTTGAGCAATTGTTAAAGAGGCCCATTCTTTGATAATATTTTTTATTTTATTTTTCTGCAGATAATGACTTTACAGTGCATTTCTACTGCTAGAAGCAGAGGGTAATGTTACCTTTCAGCCCTTAGAAGTTTCCCCACCAGAAATGTGTGAGGTTCCCAATCCTGGGTAGGTGCAATCCCTGCCATAACAAGAAAAGTTCTGAGCCCGAGGATGGGGCTCTGAGTCACTTGTTTCCTTCAGTAGTGAAGCCATTTCCCCAGGGATTTCAGTTTCGCAAGCCCAGCTCTACCCTCTTGATTAAGGAATCCCATGACTTGGACCACAACAAGTTTTTCATTTATTTCGGATACAATTAAAAGCAATGAAATTTAGCGTGNCACCATCACCCCCTAACCCTTATGCTTGTTTTCCAAATTTGGGTAATGATGAGACTCAAGGGAGATGTGAATTATAACTTGTCTGTGGCTTGGCTAATGAAGAAGGAACAGACTTTGTTTCCATCTGGACTGTGTTTTTATTTGTTTTCTCTGCTTTATTTAAAGGAAGCTGAATTTCTAAAAAAAAAAATATTGCATAAGTAAATTAACCTGAGCGTGCTGGTGGTGGAGGGTGACTCCCAGGCAGTCCTTGTCCACACAAATACTTGTTGCTTATACGAAGTGTATTGGAAATAGGAGAATATCTTCAAGCTGTACAGGGCTGTGAGGGTTTGCTTACAGGGTTTTACATACAGACTCTCTCTGTGATGTTTTTGCTAAGTGGAGTGGCCAAAAATTCCTTCTGCAGGGAAAATAAAAGGTTGTAAGTGTCAGGCAGCCCTGGCTTTGGAGCTGAAAGAACAGGAGATAATTTGTGTGGACACACAGTGCTACAGCTGGGAAAGCTGATCACTGCCCTTTTAATTTAGATTATTCCAGTGAGCTGAGAGCAAGAGCTGGATGCCCTTTGCAGGCTTTCCAAAAAGATACAAGGGTCTGGAAAGACCAACACCTGATAAATGGGAATGGAACCACAATTTGAGAGGCTGACAGAGGCGATGTGAGGACAAGCCCAATTAGCAGCAGTTCAGCAGTTTACGCTATTTCAGGATTAGTTTCTGACTGTGGAATACTATTCCCAGGTAAATGCATTAGTTTGACATCATCCAGTTCTTCCTCAATCCACTGGTGTGCTCCCCTGGGTGCTGAGGAGGGTCCCACATCTGTTGGGATTTTCCTGCAGGCTCCAGGAAGGCTCGTGGTGGCTTTTGGAGCCCTGCAGTGAAGCGTGAGGGCCACTTCCACACTGCAAAACCTCAGCACCAGCTGCAATATCTTATGCATCTTCTGACAAAATTAAAATCAGTTTGCAGCTTTGTTGTAGGAGATACAAAAGAGCACTTGGATGGGCTTCTTATGCTTTTCTTCTGCTTCAAAGTGACCATCAATCTCCACAAAACGTTTTGATATGTCTTACGTCATCACCCTGGAGAATGTTCATATGGTTGCAGCCTTGACAGGGATGGTGTCAAAATGAAGCTGGGGTAGAAAAAAGATACTGAAGTGGCTCTGTGGAATAAACAATTTAATATGGTTATGTACCTACCAACTTGGTTCCTTTCCCTGTGTCAAATTTATCCCCGGAAGACCGAAAACCCACCAAAAACCCTATTGAGGTCCCGTTTTGAGGTATCAAAGGAGACTGCTCTGAGCAGAAAACCAGAACACAAATTCCTTCTTGTTCTCATTATTCATCCCACTTAATATGATTAGAACCTGTTGAAAAGGGCTGTTTTTTGCTTTTCTCTGGGCTTTACATTCACTCTCCCAGTTTGCCTTGCTGGAGGTGGAGGCCATTTAATCTCCGGTTCCAAACCCACAGCACACACAGTGTGCTGCCTCCCTGCACACCACACCCCACACATCAGTGTGCAATTTGTGTGTGAGGGGGCACTTTTGTTCTTTCTCAGATTGATTTTTCTTTAATCTGACACAAGATGTGCAGACAGAGAGGACGCAGCTGTTGGAGCAGCACAAAACCGAACACGTGCGGTGATGGAGAACAGCAACGCATCCTGTCTGCTGTCAGGCCTTGGTGCACATTATGTCATGTTTGCTGCCTGCTTCTCTTGGAGGAATTAAAAAAAATATTCAGGAAAGAGCCATTTTTAACATGCTATCATGAGAAACAACTGTGCCTGACTCTTCACTGCTATCATGTCTATGAAGCCCCTCATGAATTAGATCACACATGCAGTCTTTCCTTTTTGTGGTTTCTTTTTTTTTTTTTTTTTTTTTTTTTTTTTTTTTTTTTTGCATTTAATAAGGTGCCAAGCAATTTGTCCCAATTCTGTAACTGATTTATTGAAATGCCTCAACTCCTGAAGCTTGCTAAAATATATAATTCAATCTTATCAGATCCTGTTACGCTGCTTCCTTGTTGACCATATGGTGACAAAGTTCTGAGAAAGGAAATAGATTTAGGAAAAAAACAATGAGAATTGTTCCTGGTTCTGAATGATATATGGGGTTTACTTAGTTCCTACTGTTTCCTGAAAGGGCACTCTGGAGAGTAAATTACTCTATTAATGGTCTAAAGACGTGTGCCTAAAATAGCTTCTGTCCTACTGTTAATAAATAATCTGCAAACATGTCACACTTCTCAGGTTTTCATTATATTAGGGAGAATGCAGGCTTTTCACA
Source organism: Pachycephala philippinensis (assembly GCA_013397055.1). Taxonomy (NCBI): domain Eukaryota; kingdom Metazoa; phylum Chordata; class Aves; order Passeriformes; genus Pachycephala; species Pachycephala philippinensis. The sequence goes on along the minus strand of VWZT01013659.1, from coordinate 78,649 downwards.
GCTCTGTCCCTGGGTGTGCATTTGGTTTTATCTATCTTCCCTCGTACACCAATAAATAGAACTTTTCTCCCAAACTCTAATTCAATGAAAAGACTTGCATTGGTCATGTTCATAAGCTTCTCTTTTTCAGAAAAAACCCCAACCCAAACGCATAATCAATTGTTCTTCAAATTGTGCCTTTTATTTTTTTTTTTTTTTAATTTTATTTGTTTTTAACTTATTTTGGTTAACAAGCCTGAGAAGAATTTTTAAAAAATTCTCTGGGATTGAGGTCACAGGACCTTCTCAGACTCTCAGCTCCTGCTCCTTCATGAAATGAACTGGTGCATGGGAGCCACATGTCCCATGGCAAGCACATATTGGGTGCACTAAGATCAAACTGCTGTCACTTTTTGGCTTACAAACAATCCAGATCTTGCTGACACTGAAAAAAATGAACAGGCCGAAAGCACAAGCAAGAAAGAGGATTATCTTGATCTATGGGTGCTTCTCCTTGGAATGCACAAACAGTACAGATGACAACACCTTGCAGCTGAAGGGGCTTTTTGACACTGGTGTAGGCTGAGTGATGTTCCCCTGCTGCACTGTAATCCTGACTGTGTAGCTACCCTAGAAAGATGGGGTTTGGCTTCAAAGAGCTGTTTCATTTCTCTTTTCCTCTCATCTCTGGTCATTCCCCTTTCATATTCCTGGTTTATCCCTCTTCCACTGTCCCATGGCTTTGTGGCACCTCTGAACTGTCAGCAGACCTGGCAGGGAGATGAGAGGCAGGGATGGTTTCACTTCTTAATGTTCTTTGTTCGTGCCCCCCAGGCAAGTCACATCCATCCTCTGTGGGACGTCAGTATGGGGCAAACCACTCTGGAATGGCTTTAGGGGTCCCTGTGTTTGGGGTGGTGAATCCCTGGCTGTGGGGTACAGAACAAGCGGTGGCTGCATTTCCTCCCAGGATCTCAGGGCTGCACTATAAAATGCCCACATTAAAAAAAGAAGTGTGTTTTCTCATCTTGTTATTTCTCAAAGTATTTCTCATCTGACAGCATTTAGGAGCTGATTGTCTTGAGCGTTTTGAGGTACTGAGCACTGATTACTCACTGGTTGCAGTTTGCTTCAAAGTTTCTTAATGGAGACAGAAAACCTTTTATCTGAAGAGACCTGAAAAGTGCTTTGCAAATAGCAATTAACCTTCATGCCATTCCAGTCACTTGTCAGCTGTTAACCTTGTAAGCTCTCTCCTGACTCCTTTCCCTGTGTGTGTTTGGTCCCCGAACCTTGATTTAACACAGGGGATGTTACCACGGTGTTTGTTAAAACCCTTTCTTGACCCAGGGAGAAACTGGGGGTTTGGAGGTCATTTTGGTTTATAATGTAAAGGGGAAAAGGAAAGTTTTGTGGACCCCAGGTGGATTCTGAGTGGAGAAGGGAAAGGATAAGTTAACATTTGACTTTCTTTTTTTTCACTCCTTCTTTTATTTCCAAATGGGTTTATCAGTAACAGTTTCAATATCTTAAAGATTTTCTTAGGGCTTTGCAGTGCAGAGCTGTGATTGATCGCTGCAGTTGAGGCTTGCAAATCTCTCAGGATGCCCTGGCTCAAAACAAGCGTCTCTCTTGGCGAAATATTTTAACCTGATCAATAACTGCTCCTTTTGTTTATAATTTAATTACGCTGTGAACAGTGGAAACAGGCAGTTGAGAGCTGATCTGATATCTGCAGGTCTCTTCCTGCTCTGCCTTTGAGGAATGAGGTTGGACCTCAAGAACTGTATGACATCAGATGTGTTTGCTGCCATCCTGTGTTCCACCAAAACAATCAGCTGAACCAGGATAAAACTGGGTTAATCTGTGGCCAATCAGACTCCCAACTTGCACATCTCCCTAGCATACACTTATTAGCTGGAAGGACTGCAAAAGCTCTCCTGTCTCAGTTTTATTGTCTCCTCCAACACTAAAATGCTGTGAGATGTTGAGTCATCACTGAGCTTCTCTGCATCTCAGTTTCTCAGTCCCAAAGGAGTGAAACAATATTAACCTGTTGTTCAGGGGGGATACAAAGGTGAATTACTATCTGCAAAATATTTAGAGATTCACAGGTGGAAAGTGCTTTTTTTCCTTTCTCAACCTTAGCCACGGAATGCCCCAGTTTTTTAATCTCATTTAAACAAAAAAGTAGGTTGTTTTGGGTTTTTTTCTGTAGTTCCCAGGCTGCAAGGTGATAGATATTTATGCCATGCTAAAATTAATTAACTGAGCATTCAGGTAGTGAAGGTAGACAAGGATATCCCTGACTCTGGGCCTCTAATGTATTTTATGTTCCTCAGTACACTAGAGACCTTTTCCTTCACTGAAGTTTATGAGAGGAATGGGAAAGGCTTGGTGCTGATAGTGGATTCAGGAGAAAGAATAAGTTACAGTGGAAAGCTGATACTTCTGAAATAAGATTACTAGAAATCAGGGGAGCTTGTACTGTTTAGTGCACTCTGATGAGGGCAACTTAATTATTGCTGAGTAGCAAAGGTGAGAAGAAAAGCTGGTGGTGTTGATGACACGTTAAATAGCTGGGGACTGCAGTGGTGGAGTGTTCACACAAGCCAGCCCTGCTCTAACAAGCTCCTGTTTTCCTCCAAATATTTAAATGCAGGCTGCAATGCTAATAGCTGTTTGTGCTCTGTTCCTGTTGCTGCTTATCCTACAGGTGAAATACACAAGGTCACTGAGCTGGGCCGTTTGCCAAGGAAGTATAATTGCAAAATCTTTATTAAGGAAGAGGAAACACTGACAGCAATGTGTCTCTAGGAATGGCTTACATTTTCTTCTAATTATCCAGAAATATGAAAGCTGTGTGGAAGGGAATTACTGCAAGAATTAGCATGAGATTATGCATTCACCCATTTTAACGAGGGCCAAATTTACAAAGCAACTGTGATCTACTTATGGATTGCTGCCACCAGGGACTGAACTGCATCACAGTTGTTTTTGGGGGCTGGTTCTGCCAAGGTCTGATTTAGCAGCTTGTCCTCTGTGCTGAGCTCAGCCTGAAAGGGTGAGCAGCATCCTCTGTCAGCAACTTGAGCAGCTGCCTGAGCAGGGCTGCTCTTTCAGGGCTTCAAATATTCATATGCTGGTGGTACAAGCTCATGCCTTTTTGAATCAGAGAGAGCCTTTGATGCTCACAAAATGCATATTTTAAAGATTTCTATTCTGTTCTGTCATACCACTCAGCAGATACCATAGAGCGCTGGTAACGAATTGGGTGTCCATCATATGTATGGGAAAACTGCAAGTGAGAGAACTGAGATTGCAAACTTATTTAAATCAGATACTTCACTTTAAAAACATCTGAAAGGGAAACAAATGCCTACAAATTTCACTTTCTGCCAGTTTTCTAGGGGTGGCAATGAGCTATTGCTCCAAGACTTTTTTTAACCATTATGTTCTTTCTCATTTTTGGTATTTTTTGTATACAATTCAGGAGCAAACAAGTTTACAGACATTACCTTGTACCACTATCTCTCACTAGCCTCTCATTAGTATTTGTTTCTTGCTGTTTCTTGTGCAGATATGCTTTGATTTTTCCATTCTTGTAAGGACTTTGTGTCAGCAGGAGGCCATCAGAGGGAACATGCTTCTCCCAGACTCACTGGAGTTTGTTCTCTCTTTGTTGGGATGCTTGTCTCGGAACACAGCTGCACTTATATGGAAAATAGTTCTCTCTGCACAGATATTCATGAATTAAATCTTGCATATGCAATAACAAATTTTAACTTCTAGACAGGGTATTTCATTCCCCAGGGTTTCATAACCCTGTAGCACAGGTGCAAGAATTGGTTCATTTCTCAGGGAAATTTAGTCACCTCAGGGAAACATTATGTGTTACCTGCTAAATCCATCTATCCAGTTTCGTATTCTGAGCTGACTCTGGGCTTTGCAAATGCACAAGCATTTCCTTTCCATGTAGCTTTACATTATCCATTGAAAATGAATTACGCCTTCAACCCTCTAATTCACTTACTCTATTTCCAAAGTTGCCTTATTGAATATTATGATCTTCTGTGCGTTCATGTTTTAATTTGCATTTGATTAAGTTCCCCAGACCTTGTAGACTGACCTTGATCATCCTTGGAAGCAGAAAAAAATTGCAACCACGAAAGGACAGCAATACACAAACACGTGCATATATGTGTATTAAAATTTAAGCTGTTTGTTTTTCAATCATTTGAAGAAGAAAAAGGTCTCCATGTTTTAACATAAACACATTTAGGTAGCTTGTTTTATAACGTGCTCCCTTTAGAGGTTGTGCTTCTGCCAGAATCTTTGCCTCTCTATCACTGAATTATAGAGGCTTGAATTCTTCAGCCCATCTCATCTTTGACTCTGCTGTGAACACTTTGTCAGCTCCTCTCTGTACTTCAGTATTTTTGTGTCTGTGGCTTAGAGTTTCCCTCCAGTTCTAGCCCTAGTGAAGTCAAGCACAACTTTTCCTTTCCAAAAGGGAAAACGTGGCCACAATTTTACTGTTGATGGCAAAATAACACTGCTACAGCTCTTACTAGTGATGCTAATATTCCCAGAGTCACAACAGAGTATGGGAAGAACTGAGCAGATTGTTTGGACTGCAATCAACCTTTTCCCCCCATTTTCCTATATATGAGTGCTCTGTCCACGGTATTGCAACTCTTGTGGCAAGTAAATGTAACTGTCCATAAACTGAAACAAATAAACAAATTTATTCCTCAAGGACTGTAGGATTGCCAACCAAGATTTTCCTGAGCACTTTATAGACCAAATAACGTCACCTGCTCATGAAGTAAGTACACCTGTGTGGCACTCATCCAGGGATTTCTCACTCCATGAGCTGCCTGTGATCAGATCGTGATTTAAGAACCCGTGTTTTTTATGGATTGCCGCCTGTCCAAAATTGCCAGGCAAGTGTGTTTGAGCAAACTTCAAAGCCTGTTCTGCTTGTAAAAGAATTCTGTGATTTCTTATTCACATAGCAGGTCTGAATTCCCTTATCCCTTCAACAGGAATTCAGTCAACCATTGCTTATGCCTTATTTCTTTATTCTTCCTGCACAGCTTTTCTAAACTGCGGGTGAGCTTTCTTCTCTTGACAAAATAATTTCAGTTTTAAGATGTAGCCAAACTAGCCCATGAATCTTGTTTTCTGCTGTTTATTTAAACACAGCCTGGCTTGTAAAAACACTTGCAGAACACACAGAGTTACAAATGCTGGATGAAAACATAGGTCAGAACACATGCAAGCAATCCTGGATACCTTTCCTTCTGGATTCAAAGATCTGCAAAGACTGTGGTGGATTTGGGCCTGCCAAGGCACAAAAAGAAAAAAATGCATTAACAAAATTTGTTCCCCCCACAGAGGATCGATATCTGTGTATATAATTCTTGGAGAAAACCCAGCTCCACACAAAAGGCCAAGTGATTTCTTTCTTTCATGTTCTTTTTCTAACAACTAAACAATATCTAAACTGCACTGTCCATCCCAGAGGATGGATAAACAACAGCTTTCCCTGAGATGAACCTCTCTGACTTGATGACTGAACACAGATTTTGTGATACTGGAATGGCAGAAACACATCAATTCTTTGCTTGCTCATGGTCAGTCATTTAGGCCTTATCAGAAATTTTTCAGTAGGATGGAAGACTCGATATTTTTTTTCTGTCTCTTGCAGACACATGACTGAGACAGGTTATAGATGGATTATGGAAGGATTACGGAAAAGATGAGTTGTTTGTCTCCGTTTTGACACCTTGCTGTGCTTTTTATTAAAACGTATTTCTTAGAAAATGCAAAGAGGCATTTACATCAGCTGAGAGTTTGACCCAGGGACCTTGTAGCTTTTTGTGGAGACACTGCCCTCATATAAATAGCTGTTTGTTCGTGCTCTTGCTCCTATTCATTATGGTCGAAGACTGAGCTCATGTCTGTTTCTTAACGCACAAAAAGTCCATAAATTCAGCGATGCTTGAGTCATTCTTGAGTTTCATTAAGTCAGATGTTACATTATGATAAGCCTGGACAATATGAATGTTAGCTTTTTAAGATCCTATCTCGGAAAAGAAAAAAAGATTCTTTAGCTATTTTGAGCTTTGCAATTAACCACAAATGTAAATCCTCACCGTTAAGGAAACACAATATATCCCATTACCAAAAAGCAGCAAATGGGATTTAGCTTGTGTTAGGGAAGACATGCTGTCGTTTTTGTTTTTCATTACCAGAATAATTGTAGCAGATTTATTTAACCAATCATTCATCAGCTAGTTTACAAAAGCTCCTGGGGCTGCTGCAGTTGTTGGACAGTTGACAGAATTATTTAGCTGATAAATACAAAAGATAATTTGATTCAAGTATGATTTCTGTCGGACTGAGAAAAACACAGTGGTTGTTTTGTCTCCCTTTGGATTCAAAGAGGATGCAGAATTAGATCTTGGAATACAAGTTGGTTTCACAGTTGGCCTCTGGAAATATCCTGCTCTTTTAAAAATAATTTTAGTCATTAGTCCTGTTTGTAATTAAATAAATATAGCTACATTTTGCACTAATTATGCCCTCAGTCCAATAAAGCACTTAACAGGTGTATGACTTTAGAACGTGTATAATCCTGCTGGCTCAATCTGTGCATAACAGCTTGGTTCATCAAAACACAATAAGTGCTTTAGTCTCACTAGAAGCAGTAAGTTTTAGGTGTGTGCTTGAAATTAAGCATGTGTTCAATTGCTTTTCCTGGCTGGTGATGAAAAATAGCCTGTTAAATTAGCTGCATATTGGAAAGCTTTACTGGGTCCGGGGCTGGCGGAGTAAGGCTTGGAGAGCCACTTATTTATAATTCACTCGGTGGTACAAATGACCTGATATAAATGCTGCAATTTATTATTGGGGCTACTTGTTGTGGCACTTGGGATGCTGAACAAGATTTTTGCTTGTGTATCGGGTGACTTAGAAAGAGGCAAGAAGATTGATCAGGAATCTGGAAAATGTGAGAAATAAGCTGAGGAGATGTTGGAACCTTTGCCTCTGGAGGTGTCCAGGAGCAGCACAGACAGTGTCCCCACGGATGTCAACTAAAATCAGCCCTGCTCCAGGGAGACCTGAGACTTTGGCTTTTGATTCCTGAACCCAGAAAAACGTTTTACTGATGAATATCTGAACAGTTCCCATGTCAGTGGTTTTATCATTAAACAAAGAGTACAAATATTTCTGATCTATTTTCTCCCTTTTTACAAAGTAAATCTTACTGGAAATAAATGAAATGTGACACAAGCAGTGTGTAGACTGATTTCGTTAGCCAAGAAAATGTTTAATATTTATTTTATTTCTCTTGTTGGAATCTTACCTCCCAATTGCAGAGGTAATCTGTTTTACACGGATTGAAATGAAAATTTATACTGACATGGTTTCCTGACAAGAGTCAAACATCTCAAGGGCCACAATAATACTGCCAAGTACTACTGTTTTTTTTTTTTCTTTTCAAAAACCACACTTCCTAAATGGGTTGGAATGTGCTGAATAGAAGAAAAAGGTGCAAAATAATTTCCTTTTCCAAAGATGCTCTTCTGTAAGTTGCTGTGAAGAGGATCTGACAGACATAATCTACTCTAGTAAAGTGTGTAATGAAAAATCCTTCCCTTAAAAATTTCTAACTCTTACCTGGACTTTAAATTCTCAAGTCCCCTGTGTGTTGTGCAAGTTTAATTTCTTTATTTATCAAGGAGAGAACTAGTGTCACTCTTACATGTAGAAATCAGACATGGAAATCTACCAAGACTATAGTAGAGGTGGAGCCAGAAGATCTGTTGTCATTCACCTTATGAATCTTTTTCCCCCGATGCATAAAAAAAGACCTAAGAAAACCATTCCAAATTTTCCATGCCTCCCTCCCTGCTCGGAGCAGAGATTTAATTACCTGTAATATCTTCCTTTGGCCTCTACATGTTTTCCTGTGTGAGATCTGCTGTTTGTCCAACTCCAACCCAAGTTTATATTCCAGCATTTCACCATTTGGGAGCAAGATGTATTATTTTGTTTCTTTGTTTTGTTTTGGTATTTTTTCTTCCCCTTTCTCCTTTCCTCCCTCATGAGATGGAAGAGTCCGTGATCAGCAATCTAAGACACCAATATTTTCTGTGCTGGCTTACATCAGTACATCATTATTATTATCATTATTATGCTCCCCTTCTCCCCCTCCCCCTTATTAATTTATTTATTTTATTGCTGGTGTTAAATGGTTTTGTCAAAAGCAACTCTTTACAGACCATTAATGCCAGAGCAGATGATTGTTTTCCAACAGCCCTCATGAATAATTCAAGCTGCCAGCTCACAGTCTCATCCTCAGCACTGAGGGCTCTTCTGAGGAATCAGGGTTATTAAAGGTAACAATCGTGATGAGTCTCATCTTTGAGCAGGATATACTCATTATTCCTCAGAAGCAACTCTGTCTTGAAGCAAATCAGACAGTGCTGAGACTTATTCCACACCCTGCTTTTCTCTCCCCCTTCTGCTACTTTTGATGATGCAGCTTTTGAGTTTCTCTTATAAAGTTGAGAAATGTGCTAAATACTTTGGGACAAGTGGAAGGAAATTGGTGAGATGAGTGCTCAACAAGCCAGCTGCTTTTCTTTTTTCCCTGTTCCTCTGTCTAAACTCATTTATTTCACCAGTTCTCATGCCCCTTGCATGCTGGCTCTCTGCAAGCGCTTGAATGAACATGTTTACTGGCAGAAACATTCTGGGATTCGGGGAATGATAAGACTAGAATATTAAAGCAATAAAAACTGTATACATATTCATATACCAGGAACCTGATTATTAATTCTGATAATCTGTTCTCAGCTGTGTTTACAATGGTGGCGAAATCTTATAAGTAAATTGTGAGGTTAGTTCTGAAGCTGGCAATTGGTCTCACTCATGCCAATCATAGAAGAGAACTGCGAAAATACTTGGAAACCAGCCTATTCTCTTGGATTCACCAGTATTCAAAACAACCATGAAACATTCAGGCTCTCCAAAATGGTATTAATATCATAGTATGGTAATAATATCATAGTTTTTTTATTTTCTTTGCCTTGAAACGTGATTTCATATTAGATATTCTGAGGTTTTATGAGTATATTTGTATAAAAATACAGTAACAGCCCCTAGACTTATGCACAGCTGAGCTGCAGGTGGCTTATGGTCCGGCCAACTCTTTGCAATTGTAGCAAGTGAGTGGAGTTTAGTCGTCCTCAAGTCTAAGGGAAGCTGTTGCTCTGGGCTCTTTGGATGCTAAACAGTGCATTTCTATTATAATGTGCATGGCATAATTACCAATTGCTTGATATGGTTCTGTGGGTTACTGGAATGGGCTGAAAAAAAGGAATTTTTTTTGTATACTTTTGTGATGCTTGTGCATTATTTTTGCTTTTTTTTTTTTTTAAATGAATGTGGATTGCGTAAAAAAAAAAATACCCCAAAAACCCCCATTGTTCCTGCATTTGCTGGAAAAGCCTTTCAAGCACTGGGAAATATCAAAGGCACTGTTATACCAGGAACCAACTAAAGGAAGGAATCTTCAATAGCTGACTGTAAATTTTCCAGTTAAATCCATATTTCTCTCAACTTCCCAACCTACCTAGAATGAATACATTGCCCCTGGGGACTGGTACAATGCCTGCCACTGATCACATCTCCTTCATCACCCCTGTTCTGGGGACAGGAAGGACTGGTGTTCTTTCACACCCTTTTGAGAGAGCTAAATGTCTCCTTCCCTTCAATCTATTCAGTTTATTGAAGAGGAGGTTAAGAGGTGATTTGATCCACTAATAGACAGTAGACAGCTCCATTAATCTGGAGGTGGTAAGCAAAGCGTGTAACGAGATCCAGTGGTAGGAAGGTAAAGCTGCCTGGAGTCGAGCTCTGCTATTTTTGACCCTGAAGGTAACTAACAACTCACCCAGGTCTCCTTGTGGGTTTTCCTCCTCTGTGTAAAATACACTGCCTTGAACAGCACCTGTGACTTTGACAGAGAAAGGACGGGGTGGAATTTGCTGACTTCTGTTCTGCAAGAGAACAAGAGAACAGGGGCTGGAGAGGGACTTTTCCCATGGGCATGTGGAGGTAGGACAAGGGGGAGAAGCCTTAAGCTGAAGTAGGGTAATTTAGATTAAACATTAGGAAGAAATACTTTACTGTGAGGGTGGTGAGGTACTGGAACAGGTTGTCCAGAGAGATTGTGGACTCCTTATCCCTGGAGGTGTTCAAGGCCAGGTTGGATGGGGCTCTGAGAAACCTGGTCTAGTGGAAGGTGTCCCTGCCCATGGCAGGAGGTTGAAATGGGATGATCTTTCAGGTCCCTTCAAATCCAAACCATTCTGTGGCTCAGTGGTTCTTGAACACATTTCCTTCTGGCCTAAAAATCTATGAAGGATGAGAAAAACCACCACACCTGCCCATCTCCCAAGTTTTCAGTACTTAAAAGTGAGGGAAAAGACATGGTGTTATAATATTGTGTGTCCAAAGAACAACAAACAGAATATATCACTACAACTTAAAACTAACTCAAAAGATGAACATGGCCCTAAAATGTCTTTGTTTGTTTGTCCTAATGATTCAAACCTCTGTAAGAAAGTAGAGAGCATTTTTGTCATGGTCCTGTTCTATAATCTTTAGGCTGTGCTGTTGTTTCATCTGTCTTAGGAGGGGGCATTGGGGAACCACGTTAATGAGAGCAGAACTCATTGCATAGAATGCAATAGTCAATATTTTTTTCCTTGTCACCAGGACTAACACTGCCTGTTGTTAATTTTCCTGGTGGTTCTGCTGCAGCAGAATGTGTGGGATGATAACTGCTTATATAAAGACCTTCTTTAATTATTTTTCCTCCTTCCAAGATAAACTGAAGCCTAAGCAGGAGGAGGCCACAGAAACAACAATTCTACCACTGTTCCACAATGGTTTAACTCTGGCTTCTTTTGATAAGCATATCAATGAGTAGATGCCAATCAAGCCTGTATTCCTAATTGCTGAGGCTTTAGAAACGAGGCTTACAGAGCTAATTTTAAGTAGCCAGAACTTGGAAGACAGGTTTTATTGATATGGATCTGCTCAACAAGCAGGTTGGGAACACATATGGGAAACAGTTCATTTCTCTTTCTAATCCCCCGAGGCTCCTGTTTCCTGAAAAAAACACCTTCAGATTCTTTGTTTGATACATGTGACACAGCTGACTGCTCTTTCCCCTTCAAAGCATGTAGGACAGGGCACTTATTTCAGTGGTGTTCTTCTGCACTGTGTCATGTTTTTAATGAAATTGGTTAGTAGGAGGTGACTGAGGCATCACCCTCCCCAGGCAGCCCCAGATAATCCTCTTTGGTTTTGATGTCTGTTTTCCTTGAGTACTAAACAAGTTGTTGTGCTCCTCAAAACGGATTCTCTGCATATTCTGATTCATTTCAAGGTCACCTGGAGGACATTTGCAGCAGCATTTGATGGAGATTATGCTCTAAAGGCAGGGACTGAAGAGCAGTTGATAAGGGTTTAAAAACATTAAATTTGTTCACTTGCTGAAAGCATAAAATCACAAGGTTAAACTTGATCGTGTTCTATTAGCTTAGGACTATACTTCTGCACAAATGTCAAGGGATGTGAACATTAATAAACCATTAGCAGTATTTTTGTCCTCACAGTGCCTTTTTGTGATATAAAATGAAAGTATTTGTAAACTCTTAATAGCTGGGAATGATGGGTAGATTACAAAGCAGCAGTTTGCTTAGAAAAAACAAAAAAACCTGTACAGTGTGGGTTTTAGATTTTCATGATTAAGTGTCTTAGAAGGTGTTCATGCCTCAAACTTTGGCCATCTAACACAGTGAACATGAATCATTCTCAAAGATCTGTGACATCTCTAATTAGAACTTCAGGAGTGCAGGTACTAATGAACAATAAAATGGCACATGCAGGAAGGCTGGGATTTTAGGGTTTGGGCTTTCTTGTAAGAATTTTAATCTTTGAAATATTTAATATTCTGAATGAACTGAAAACGAGCTGTAATTCTTTAAAATTTGTTAGCTAATTTAATACTTGCATTCCCACTGTGAGTTGCACAGAAGTGGTATCTGCCTCCTAAGATGCACCTTCATCCATCCTTATACCGTGCTGTGCTCTTGAACATGAACTGATTTGTCTCAGCCTGTTACAGGCAAAAAAGATGAATAGAAACAGTTCAAATGTAGGCTGAGATTTAAACTGGAAGTGTCCTCAAAAGCTGGGATTTTCAGGTCTGTTTTCTCCTTCTGAAAAACCCATCAGTGCTGCTGATGAGGATCATGTGAAGTTGGTGTGAAAAATCTGTGAAAAGCCTCAGTTTGTCCCAACCAAGTTCTGAACCTTGGTATAAACTGGGGGAGATTTATGGTTTCAAGATGAAATCAGGTAATGCTGAAATTCTCTTGGGGTTTCAATACCAGGTGAAATATGTTGTTTATTCCTAGGGTTTGCTTTGAACTTGGTGTTTGAACTCGCAAAAAGAGATTATTTTGGGGGGTGCAAATTACTGCCAGATGGCAAAGGATAAGTGTCTGACAACTCTTCTATCCTGTAAACATTTAGTTTAGGTGAGTTTCTGGAGCTGGAGGGTGAAAAGGACTGCAGGGAGGGCTGGAACTTTGCAGCATTCCTGTCATTGTTTTTTGAGATAGCTGGACTGGCTCAGGCTACCAAAGGGTTGATGAAAACTAAGGACATTCAGAAAATAAATAGTGTTTGATTTATTTCATAGCAAAGTGCCAGGAGTTGCAACCTGCACTGCTTTGCTCTGTAAAATCTTATGTGGCAACAAGTCCCACACCAAAAATAAAGATTTGTGTAGAAATGTGCTCTTTTTAAATATTTGAAATCTGCTGCTTAGTAAGTTCAAGATTCTTTAGCTGTGGGTTTCTTTTATTTTGTTTTTTTACAGGAAAGACCTACTCTAGGTTTTCAATGGAATATCTTTCAGAGCTGCAGGTTTTCTTTTATGTACTTCTGTAGCAGTCAGTAAAACCTGCTCATGCACAACAGAGGCCCAGAAGGTCTCAAAGAAGTAAATAAGAGCAGAATATACACATTTTCAGTGGCAGCTCCTTGATTTTTCTGGCTTGGAGACATTGGTCCTCCTCACACTTGTTCCTAGAAAACTTCACAATTAGTGAGAACTCAAGGACAGAACAGACTCAAGATGTTCTCTGTGGAAGCATGGAACAGAATTTAATCCAGCTGTTTGAGTAGTGTGAGGATGGGGCTGTGCTTAATTTTGTTAGTGTTAAATGTGAATTTGCTGTCTTTAAATGCTCACACTGGAAATAGCTTTATGGCACAGATTAGACCTTCAGATTTTTGTTTTCTTCAAAGTTATGAGGCATGACAATGAGGAAGAAAAGGAAAAATCAATGACTTCTCCTTTTTCTGTGCCACAATCTTCCTCTTTGCCTAGTTTTCCAGTGAATTATTGGCCTTTTTTTGTGTCTACAAAATTATAGAAATCCTGTGAAGGCCCTAGCTGAAATTATTGTAGTGTAATCGATGTTTGGAACATTTTTGTGGAGTTCAGCCCCTTTTATGTCAAGCCAGGCAGCACCTATTAAGCTCCAAAGCTTATTCCAGCTGGACTTCTTCACTAAGTTGTCTGACTTGATGGAACAGAAGATACTTTAGATAAGTGCATGAGTCCAGAAGTAAAAATCATTGCAACATCCAAAAAAAAAAAGAAAAAAAAAAAAAAAGAGAAAGAAGTTCCCAAACTTCATGCTTCTGACCTGACTGGGAAGGTGTCTCATGGAAACCTGGACTGAGTTATTGGCTGGGTTCAGTTCAGCAGATGTGCACAGCTCTCCTTCACCTGCCATCTGAACTATTGTTTTCAAGGACTCTGATTAATCTCTTTTACTAGATTGCTGCCTGAAGGAAAAGCCTTGGATGAAAATCCCCAGAGTCTGAGCAGCAATGAAAAAGGCATATCAGCCCAGATATTTCTTCCATAATAACTCTTTATTCTTTTCTGTACATAAAGACAATTCTAAACACATACACACAAACACACATTCATTTTCCATTTACAATTTCAAGATAAACCCCAACACCATGGGAACATTATCTTTTTTTTTAATGTATGTAACACTGATGTACAAGATGTGACCAATGTGGTTCCATCCACATCACTTAAACAATAAAAAATTTGGGCCACCTGCCATGAAAAACTTCAGCTTGTGGCTTGACTGCTGGGGAGAAATTTCACAGGTCCCATGGAAAGCAAAGCATGAAAATATACTGTGGGACTGCAGCAGCTGATGGGAGGGAGGGAGAATGTGCCTTGCAAAGTCAGAGCTGCAGAGAGCATTTCATGTCTTTGGCAAATGTGGTGTGCAGGATCTGAACCATTAATCAAACACTGACAGCCAGCTCGAGGAAGCTGAGTGTCAAATGGAGGAGGGCTTGCAGAGCCCCATCCAAATGGCATCTGGGGGAAAAGAAGAGGGGGGAAAAAACAGTGAAATGAATGTTTATGGTACTGGAATGATTTTACTTACATTTATTTTAAACGTTTGGAAATTTATATTGATCTGAGTAGGAGCTGGTGCTGGGGGGAGTTAAATCAGCATTCCCTGCTGCCCTTTCAGGTTTGATTTATGCTGGGCATCTGACAACCACTCAGTTCAGAAACCTTTCAGAGCCTTCTTTTCTACTTCCTAAGCAAAGCAAATGAGCTTTTGGAAAAAAAG